>CM035206.1:96919-130243 GCA_020233015.1 Callinectes sapidus | reverse complement strand
CTTTGGAATTAACTCGTGAAAGTCAAGAAAATTAGGTTGTATTTTCAAAGAATATAGGAATGAATCAAACTTATAACACTTTGAACAACTTGGTAAGAAGAACTGATCTACCCATCCCTCCATACCACAGACCAGCAATGCTACACACACACACTCTCTCTCTTGGTGTGTGTGTGTTATTCACCTCGATCGCCTGCTGGTCACCCAGCCAGCCTTTCCCTACGGAGCGAGCTCAGAGCTCATAGACCTATCTTCGGGTAGGGTTGAAACCATATCACACACTACACACCGGGACAGCGAGGCCACAACCCCTCGAATTACATCCCGTACCTACTTGCTGCTAGGTGAACAGGAGCTAGATACACATTAAGAAGCTTGCCCATTTGCCTCACCGTGCCCGGGACTCAAACCCGGGCCCTCTTGGTTGTGAGCAGAGCGTGCTAACCGCTACACTACGCGATGTGTGTGTGTGTGTGTGTGTGTGTCTGGGCCTGTCTGTCTGTGGTTGCCAGGCTGATGTATAGAAAGACAGCTTATTAACACAGTTTTTCAGTGTCATAGTGCTAATAATACATAACAACATACTGGAAGCTTACAATTAATAGAAGGATCAAAATAACTTCACCTGTAGCACTGAAAAGGAACAAAGGATTTCTGAATGAGTTAACAATACAAAGATAATACGAAGTTAACAAGCAAAAGCACCTTTCGATTCCGAGACTGAGGAAGCTTAGATTAATTAATACCCTCACTGCTTGCTGAAAACTACAACTTCATTCACCACTTTCTTCACTGTTTTCTTAACACTATAACTAGCCACAGTGTAAAGTTAGATAGACTGCTATTACTACTATTATCCCAGAGGCTAAAGGTGTGAATGGTGAGAGTTTGTTCATGTTTATGGTCCTGTAAAGACAGATATACTGCTATTACTACTACTATTTGACAGGATTGGTGGCCTGGTATAGTGGTAGATTGTCATTCTAAGCTTCCTCACCCCAATATAACAATGCTTGGCAATGTGTAAAGTAAGTCTATCAATAAATTATCAGAGAATACATTAGGAATTGATATATAAAAAAGAGAAAGTCACAAGGAAAAAAATTGGCGTCACTGAGCGAAGAAAAATGAAAAAATGTGAATCTGATTAGTTATTCTTTATCTATTGATTTATAACCCCCCAGGTAATCATTAGCATTAGTGAGGAATGAATCAATTGTGCACTCTCCCTATCTCTCACTCTCTAACACACAAACACACACACATATACTCTATCTTTACAACACACATACACTCTATCTTTACAACACACATACACTCTATCTTTACAACACACACACACACGCACACACACACACACACACACACACACACTATCTTTGCAACACACACACTAGGTAAATACATATCAATACACATTATCTCTTACTCACTTATACACACACACACATAACTAGGTAAATATATACATACATACCTCTCCATTACTCTCTATCAACCAACCAACACACACTCACACATAGAGGCTAGTAAAAATTGGCACATTTCCAATCTCCCACTTAAAACCAAAATACCACAAATACTTTAAAACCAAAATAGAAAAACAAATAAAAAAAAACCCTGCCAATTTACCTACAAACCCAACAAACAAACAAAACACACACACACACACACACACACACACACACACACACACACAAACACACACACACACACACAAACACACACACACACAAACAAACACACACACACACACATACAAACTCACACACACACACACACTTATCAACAGCAAGGCCATTTGACTAAGTGACTGTAACAATAATGTCACCCAGCACACAGCAAGGTGGTGGTGGTGGAGCATGTGGCTGTGTGTCTATGTGTGTGGTGCCAAATACTGGGTTGTGCTGCAGATACTGGGGCCCTTCTCCTCATACTCGGCCTTTGTGTGAGAGACTTGGTAGAAATCAGAGTGAAAGTTGGAATGGACTTAGTGGTGATTGAAATATATGGGTGTGCATGTTGGTAAGAAAGAAACATCAGGTAAAGAAATAATAAAAAGTTTGAATATTTCTTAGAAGTAAATAAAAACAACTTTCATGGAGAGTACGACTCTCTAACCTACCATTATTATTTTTTTATTGATTCCTTTAGGGTGCAATAAATTTATCAAATCAAATCTCTCTCTCTACCTAACCTACCCAAGGCCACCCCAGACACCTCACCCTGACAGCACAGCCAGTATGACTCTCTCTCTCTCTCTCTCTCTCTCTCTCTCTCTCTCTCTCTCTCTCTCTCTCTCTCTCTCTCTCTCTCTCTCTCTCTCTCTCTCCACCTAACCTACCCCAGTCCACCCCAGTCACCTCACCTTGACAGCATAGCCAGTAGCGTCCATGGCCTCGTCCCCATTGAAGAAGTCCAGGTCCTCCACTCACTTGCAGAGGCGGCGCTGGGACTGCTCCCCCACTTTGGCCGTCTCCTTGATGGCCAACGAACTGGGGATGATCACCAAATCTTTAGTATTATGAGTATATTTCAAGACAAAATGCTTTTAAACAGAGTAATACATAAATGCACACAAATAAAATGGAAAATAAATTATACATATTTGATTGCCATACATACAATAACTTTAGCATTGCAAGAACATTTCAAAAGTGACAATGCTTTTTAAAATGCAATAATACACAAACACTGGAGAAATATGTGAAACAGCAGAATGTATTAGAGAAAGGACAACCAATAAATACAAGAATTTATATATATTGTTGCCATTTGATACTAAAAAGAATATTTCAAACTTGGCTCACTAATTAATACATATACACAAAAATATAATAACAAAATAAAAGGAAAAGGTGTACTAGTATTGAAGAAAAAGTACCAATTGGACACAAAACTTGACTTATTCATAAAAAATTAAAAAGTAAATCAAGTCTTTTTTACCTGTATGGGGCGAGAGGAGGTCTGGGGGAGGCTGTGTTGAGGTGGTGGAGGGGGCGGTGTGGTGGGTAGGGGGTGGAGGTGAGCCAGTCTGCCCCTCCCTCCTCAAACACACTGATGGCCCCTTCCTCCCCACAGCTGGCACTTTTGCACTCCATTGCACTTAATACACTGGGGAAATATACAGCATTAACACTCAATTCCTTATGTTAGCTTAAGATTGGCGGTTTTCAAATATTCCCTACTTATTTGCGTCAGTTACATATTGGGGTCAAATTACTCAGTATGGAAAGCTCAAACAGATGGCATGAAGGGTAGGAAAAGCCAACTGGAGACTGGTGTTAAAGTAAAATAATACCTAAATTTCATTATTCATCTCTTCATTTAAATTCGCCTACACTGCCCACATGAACAAATTTACACACATTTTTTTACTCACCTGTACTGTTTGGGGTGACTTTTCCTGTACAGATAGGTAAACACGTCCCTATTTGATCTTCTCCCTGGAAAACATCACTTCACAATGCTAGATATTATGACAAGAGCAAATATAACAGTATAACAGTATCACACACACACACACACACACACACACACACACACACACACACACACACACACACACAAACACACGGTAAACATGCAGTAAATCATATTATAAGTGAGATAAGAGTCAGGAAGGGGAGGCAGCAGGAGGCGACCATCATTGTGACGTCACGGCTGATGACGTCACAGCCGGCCTGGTGCTCTATATTAACTGTCTATATTTACGTACGTATTTTAGGGGAGACCATTTTAAAAATTACCTTTCGAAAAAACGCTTTCAGACCAAAAAACTGGACATTTTCCGGTTGGATAAATACTCTAACTAATTCCAAAAGCATAAACAAACTCCAAACAACAGTAATTGTAAAGAATTTTCACTAGAAAAAAGTATTTTATAAAAATATGACCCTTTTTTAAACTCATTAATTACTCACTCCATACCACTTCAAAGGAACCCAAAACCACTTCAAAGCACTTGAGTAATTTTTTCTAATTATTCTTAACACTTCAGAGTGATCTAGAGGCAGAAATAAATCATTTACAGGCTGATAAATAAATAAATTAATGCAACATTAACACCGCTAGCAAACAATTTTTACCATCCACTGATTTCACTGAGCTTTGCGCACAAAACATGGTTTGATATGGACTATCTTCGGCAATTAATAAGAACTTGATACTGCCTCAAATAAAGAATGGTCTTGGGCGTTCCAATAATTTTGGCGCAAAAAGCCGCCCTTATTTACGATTATAATAACGCCCACCACAGCTATCTCCAGCCCCCACACGCATGGCAGACATTCAAAACAGCCTACAGTACTCGTAGAAAGCATTAAATTTTACTGTTGAGCCCAAATAAATAGTCCAGGCATAAATGAAAATATCCTTATATATGATCCAGCTAGCGGGCGGCCGCGGGCGGCGGCGTCGGGTGGCGGCCGCGGCGGCGGCGGAGGCCTTGGCTGGGTCCGGAACCCCCCCCCCCCCCTTCATATCTCACTTAAACATTCACTAAACTTAAACTTGACCACGAAAGCTATGTCTGAATGGCTAATATGCAAACTTAGTACAATGGCTGCATAATGTGGCAAGATGACCTTATAATAATGAGTGGTTACGGGAAAAATGACCGATGAAATAAGAATCCAAGATAGCGCCGGGGTCTGTGGAGGGGTAGTCTCCCCTCCTATATAGGTAAATAAACATTGATACGGTAAAGCTTTGTGTCACAATGGCTGTAGTCACCTTAATAAAGCATTCCAGCAGCCACTGTGATTCCATCTTGCGGCTTTAGTCCAGTATTAACTGAACACTGAAGCACCAGCAGGGTCTCATTATTATGTCCCTAGATCGTTCAATCCCCTTGTCACTTCCTTCCAGGGTTTGAATGGTAAAAGTCGACTTAATAATATGTCACTAGAATGGTCAAACATTTCAAGAACCCGTGTTTGTTCAACTAGAGGCTTTTCAATAGGATAATAAGACCTTTCCACCCCCTCACACTCTCACCGCACAACACACTGAGCCAGACAGACAGACAGACCCTCCCCTGCTGACGTGTGGCAGGAACGCAGACGTCACGGCCTGGAACGACCAGTAGTCCTATCTTGCTAATTTGCTATTCACACAGTATATGCACTAGGAAATCAAGTAGGTCACAAACCAATATAATAAATCTCACTAGTCACTTTAAACAGCCTTTTTTTTCCGGTAGAAATCGTCTTAATAGGCCACTGGAATGGGAAAAACGCCATAAATCCAGAGTCTTTTCAATAGGTAAAAAGTAGCTAATTAGCGCACACCTTCACCCACCCAACACTGGGAAACTACTGATTCAGGGGCTCGGAAGACACCGCTGGTCCCACCCCACCCCCTCATGTCTGGCCTGAAAAGAGCTTATTTACAGGCAGTAATCAGGCCAAAAAGTAATTGTATTTTTCTATTTTCTCTTCACACAGCTAAGAAATCATGTAAGTTATAATATGCAAAAGAATGTAGATAGACAATATATAAACAACCTTAAATGTCAAAAGTAAAGCTAATTAGCGAAAAATAGCAAAAATAGACCAAGCAAACAAGGCCAGACAGTAGTGGTATCTTGCTAATTCATTATTCGCACAGTATATGCGCTAAGAAATTAAGTAGGTTATGCAAACAATAGAGATAAACAATGGAATAATTAATATAAAACACCTTCAACATCAATAAAAATCAAATTAACGAAAATACTCCTTAAATTAGCGAATGAAACGAGGCAAAACAGGGCAGAGATCATTTGACACTGGTGAAACGCCCACAAAATCAAAAAATATCCCAAAAGAATTACTAAACGAAACGAAATTAATAAAACAAGTCATCAAACACTTGCAAAAGACCATAGCAATCAAGAAATGTCAAGAAAAAGCTTGTCAAGACTACCAATGAATGAATTGAAATATAAAGAGTTTAGTGTCACATTTATACAAGAGCAACAATAGAAATAAAGGTTTTTCATCTATTTAGCTTTCATTTTTTTGTAAGAGGGAAAATCTGACCAAGGGTAGACAAATATGATTCAACAAAAAAGACCCTTGTAGATGCCAGTCCCCGAGGAGGTCCAAGAGAGATAGAGAGATAGTCAAAAAGAATAAACGTCTTGAATAACTGCCACCTGGTGTGTGTGTGTGTGTGTGTGTGTGTGTGTGTGTGTGTGTGTGATTCGGAAAATAGTTACTCAACTGCATTCATAATTTGTATCTCGAGGGTTAAAAAGGTATGAGAGACATCAGAGAGGGTAAGCGGAAAGGGGAAAGGGTGTCGAAGGGAAGGGGAAGAAGAGAGACCTGTGTGATACACATCAGAAACAGCTTAGCCTTAGCCAATGACACCTCCCATGAAAGAGAAGATGACATAGGTTACTTTACTTAGAATCATAGGTAGGAAAACTTCATCAAACAGGGACCCAACAGTATGTAAATTTTATCAGGCGAAAGAAAGTAGAAAATTTAATGGAATTGTGTGGGGGAGCTTCCACTGCAGCGATGTCAGGTTTCGAAATGATTGAGACATACAACGGAATTTCATGTCATTCAACTTTCACTATCATCACGACAGGAAGAACGTACAAATATGGCGCACGGAAGGCGTCAAGTTTAACACAGCCAGGATGCTCCTCCAAGAATAGATATACGCTGAATACCATACTAACCAGCCTGATATAAACACATTGCGCTTCCATAAACACCGTGATAACGCAACACTGCAATGCCACACCACGATATTTATTATGTTTACAGAACACCACTGGGAAGTGGGAAGACAGAAAGATAGGTTACTTAGCGCATGAAAAATGGAAATAAAAGAAAATTAGCCATAAAAAGAAGACAGAAAATATAAAAACACACACCATGCAGTCTCTGAACCATATCACGACATAACCGGTGTAGCAATATGGCCACTTAACACCATCTAAACAACACCAGGCCACCACATCTACACTGCACCTATGGCACACAAAATCATGGCTGCATACAAAGCGAGGTAAACAAAGCCCCTGGCACTAAGATATTATTGGTATTTTACGCCTCAGGGACTTGAATGATAACTGACATTTAATTTCTAGGCTGTTGGAGTTCGACGCGCTACTGAAGGAGGAGACAATAGACGTGAGGCGCCTGCGGGACCTGTGCTTTAGTGGTGAGGAAACTGCTGGTGGCTGAGGGGGCGTATTACTAAGGGGCGTATTAGGGGTCTTATGGTCTCTTGTCTGGGGTCTGTGGGTCTGTGGGCAGTATGGAACGCGGCTTTTTTGCGTATTTTCTATTGTCATAACTTTTTAATACGGGAGATGGACGTGTTTTTGGTTCTTTTTGTCATTGGTCAATATGGAATAAGTCTGTGGTTTATCTGTTTGTTTATTTCTATTGTTGGTATGGACTGAGGTCATTTTTTCCTCATGGACATATTCTGCTGGCGTTATCAGGGAATAGCAAGGGCTGGGGCAGGGTTAGGTTGAGGCTACAGATTTGGATTAGGAAAGGGACACAAGTCAGATTAGCATTAGGGCAGCAGTGATCAGTGATTCCATATATTGATTGGGATATTCTTTATTAATCCCTTCAGTACTGGAACAGATTTATTCTGCTTATTATTTGGCGATTTTTTACAGCTTCAGAAACTTGTTTGGGGATTGATAAAGTACAGACTCTGACCATTGATCTTTTGACCTCTCTTTCCTAATGTCAATAAAATCATCACATTATACCCAAAACTCATGGTAAAAAACGTGTCTCATTGCTGAGGGGATTAAATGGGAGATAAGTCCAGTCTAGGATGTGAGGGGAGAATTAATAACAGTATGGTTTTAACTGTAACAAGTTCAATACTCATAAAACTCATTGTTTGATTACTGTATGAATTAATTCACTTCTGAAATACTCATGTTATTAAATGTAAGTGACAGCTAAATATCCTTCTTTCAACTTTTAAATTCTTTAAACCAAGATCTTAATTAGTTCATCAATTAAAAGTCATTTAAGTAGTACATTGATGCTAAAATAAGTGACATGGCTAATTTTCCTTCCTCTCCACCTCTGTCTTTCCTCACACCCTGACCAGGAGTACCAGATGAAGGGGGTCGGCGAGCACTGTGCTGGAAACTGCTGCTGCACTACCTGCCCCTTGACAGATCACAATGGAATGATACACTTAACAAGAAGAGGGCACAGTACAACCACTTTGTCGGTTAGTCACTGTTGTAAGGTGTGGATGTGTGGATGAATGGCCTGTGGTGTGTGTCAGTGTAACAATCCAAGGTGTAGTTTATGAATGTCAGTCATCAGTTCAAGTTAAGGAATTAATTATATTTCTTAAGTGTGAATTTTGCCCTTCGACTTCCACCTTTCCGTAATTACCAATCACTCAGACATCTTTATTTATTCTGCAGCTATACGTATAATCTTTCAACATGTATTCATTTTTATTGCTAAACTTTTTTTCTTGATTCTTATAATGACTTCACACATTGCTGCAGTGAAAGAGTTAAAAGATATAAGTTGTGATCACATGCAGATTTAATTTCTTTCTATATCATACATTTCAATTATTTTCCTTTTCAATGTGATGCTTTGACTTTCAGATAGCCATTGCTCAGTTCACTTCTTTAACAAAGGCCATTAATCAAGGATTGTTATGCACAATGAAAGAAGTCACAGAATTAACTGGCTCACATTTTCCCTCTAATTTTAAATCTAATCCTAAAAATAGACCCATAAAGCCACATTAAGAGGCATTGTACTGGCTACCACAGAGGAGATGGTGGTGGAGCCAGCCAGACTGAGCAAGAATGGCAGCGGCAACAACCACGTGGAGGATCACCCACTCAACCCAAACCCTGAGTCACAGTGGGGGTCCTTCTTCAAAGACAATGAGGTCCTTGCACAGATTGATAAGGATGTCAGGTTGGTTTATTGTGTCATGGGCTTCATGTCTTTCTTTTTTTATGTAAGAGAGGAAACTTGTCAAGGGCAACAGAAAGAAAAAATGTCACGCATAAGAAGTAACACTAAGTAGGAGTGAGCTTGTATATGCAAGTCTCTCCCAGTTTACAGTTAAATTACATTCAAACCACTTATATAGCTATCAAATATTTGTATAACGAACTTACCTTGTTAGTGGTTTCTTGTTTCCTCAAAGGTTGGTCCCTCTAAGGTCAAGGGACATTACAGGCCAGTTCCTTACTCCTTAAGGACATTTTCTCCAGTAAGAGCTTGTATCATCACACATTATCACCTGTGAAACATGAAGAGTACAAAGTGAACTCAGTGAGAGTGGAGGAAGGATTAAACATGTATAAAAAAAAAACTCTATCCTTTTGGTAGTAGAGTTAGTTAAATTTTGCCACTCTGTCATTCCCTTTACAAACACACTCAAGTAGCATGGATAAAAGGCAAAAAAAATATGTATTCTATTTGATTTTATTATTTGGATACATTTTTTTATTACTAATCAAGTCACCCACCTTTTTTCTGCAGACGGTTGTGTCCTGACATAATGTTCTTCCAGCGAGGGACACAATTTCCCTGTGAGGTGATTGTGAATGACCCAGAGGTAGAGAGACTGCACCGCCGGGTGACTCACTCCTCCCTCACTGCCACTGCCGTCACCAGGAAGGGCCTTGGCATCACCAAGGTATTATTGTTAACACAGAGAGAGAGAGAGAGAGAGAGAGAGAGAGAGAGAGAGAATTGTGTAGGAGAGGAATGAAACTTGTTGTAAAGGCAGAATTAATGTTTTGGAAAAAGCAGTCAGCTTGTACTACTGTAATGATCAAAAGAATGTTGGGGTTTCTAGTCTACATAGGTTTATTTATAAGCATATTTATTTCCAAGACACCATTATGTCTCTTCATAAAGCCTCACCCTCACTATTTCTTCATCAGGAACTATCAAGATAATTTTGTCAGATTACTAATAATAGTCTGATGAATTTACTAAGAATCAGTTGTAATCCTTCCCTCAAAGAACACTTACCAGACACCTCCAGCACTCACCAGTCTTTCCTCACAGCTGGAGGCATCAAACAGGAGAAGTGCCCAGACTGAGGACTACCACCCTCTGCCGCCGGGCTCAGAGGCTCACTGGGAGGTGGTGGAGAGGATCCTCTTCATCTATGCCAAGCTCAACCCCGGCCAGTCCTATGTGCAGGGCATGAATGAGATCATTGGCCCAATCTACTACACATTTGCCAATGATCCAAACATTGCTTTCAGAGGTGGGGACCTGTACAAAGTTTGACATTAGTAGATACATTAGTACTATATTGAATGTTGTATCTTACTAGAAATTATTATTTTGAATGAATATTTATAACATTCCTTATTGCCCATATGAAGGGCATCTACTGTTGTTCCTTGTAAGAATAAATACACTGGTCAAGCAGGTGAGAGGTAGAAATATTTGTCATATGCAGTTTTTTTGCTCAGATGTATCAACTAAATTTGAAGTTCAAATAATTAATAATTCTTCTGAATATGTCTCATAATTTTTGTTACAGAAAATGCAGAGGCAGACTGCTTCTGGTGTTTCATATCCCTGATGGGGGAGATCCGAGACTTCTTCATCCGTACACTGGATGAGAGTGAGAGTGGCATTGGCGCCATGATGGAGCGTCTCATGTCTAACCTGCGACATCACGACCACCAACTGTGGAACAGACTCAGGACACAGGAGCTCCGGCCTCAGTTCTTCAGTTTCAGGTTGTGTCGTGCATTAGGAAATCAATTTATTTTTATTCTTTGTGGTGAAATTTTGACTTTTGACTTTGGTCTTTATTTATAACTATGATTTTAGTGAAAGATTCCTAAGAAAAATATACTGCATTCTTTTCTTCATCTCACTATCTAATTTTACAAAGTGTACATTATGCAGGAGTGTTGATATGGTTGCTTGAAATTTTCACATTAAAAATAACCAGTTAGTGGAAGTTGATATAGTACTGATATCGTGACTTCAAAGTTTTTTCCATTATGAATGGAATTACAATACTACACTTGGTTCTGCTTATGAACAATGGATTATTGTTGTCATGCAGGTGGCTCACTCTGCTGCTGTCCCAGGAGTTTGATCTGCCAGATGTAATACGGGTATGGGACTCCCTGTTTGCTGATGCTGATCGCTTCAGTTACCTCATCCAAGTCTGCACAGCAATGATGGTGTACGTTTGTCTAGTAGTTCATTGTTCTTATCATCTTCTCTTACACAATGTCTCTTAGCAATGATTACGAGATCAGTTTCAGTTATAAGACAAAGCATCGCTGCCAATGAAAGGATTTTTTAGTTAGAGGGCATGAATGGATTTCTACTATTGCACATTTCATTGACTGATGGATTGATACAAGGTAATGCTTTAGTAGACAGTCATCATCTCCTTTGAACTTTTAACCAGAATTTGATTAAAGTTATTTTCTTCAGATTGCAAAGGGATGTTATGCTTCAGAACGATTTTGGCTCCAATATGAAAATTCTGCAGGTAAGTTGTGATGTTGATATACCATTGCTGTACTGAAAAGCAGGAGGCACAACCAGTCACTGCTTAAGCATACTTTTTATATTTCATGGGTAGAAATAAATTGTTGCTACTTTTTGCCCACTGATGAGCACACTTAAAAGTACATACATTACATTCAATGTTCATGCAACTTTATGCCTGATTAGTAATCATATTTTTTACCATTAAGATTATTTATCTATCTGCTGAGAATGTGTGTTTGTTTCCATTTCTGAGGTATGAAGGTTGTATAGCAGAATACACGCAGTAGAAGGAAGTACATATATATAAAATCAATCTGGGTCATTACAAAGAAGTATGAAGAACACTATTTTGGGATAACAAAAAACAGATGAAGACCCACTCCCTAATGAAAGATCAGAAGGATCATCAAGAATTTCAGGGATAAGTCTGGAGTGGAAAGAAGGAAATACAGAAGTAGGCAAATCTAACCAGGAGGGATGAATGGGAATACTTGTTAACTCTTGCATTAGAGAGATGGTACATCCTTTTTGTCTCCCCACAGCACTACCCTCCTGTAGATGTCCAGGCACTGCTCAGCAAAGCTACAGAGCTGAAGGAAGGACAAGAACCTCCCAGTGATCCAGCTCCTCCAGAGGACTCGAGTTGACCAATGGAGGAAGACTGTGAGGGCAACAGGTAGTATTACTGGTACTAATAAGGAATGGCGAGTGATTTTGTTTGTTATCATATTGTTATTGTCGTGTATTCAGAGACTTGTTATACCTGGGCTGATGGGTTGAAGGTGGGATTTGTTTGATTACAAGGGAAGTTGGTGGCTAACACAGACGCTGGCAATGTTCTGTGGTGGTTCACTTCTTGCAGTGTTATTTAGTCTATTGTTGTTACCGATTTATTCTGATGCATTTTTTTATGACAATTTGAAGGAGCATCAAATTAATAGTATGATGTCACTATGACTGCTAAAGAAATCATAATATTTTATGTTATGTTGTTAAGGAAAATACCTGCACAAAATGCATAAATTAAGCATTTTCAAATGTAACGTTGAATGCTAATTTTTTGGTTCTGTTTTACTGTGATCAGTAAGAAAATTATTACATTTGAGTGACTTTCATTTTTAAAAGGGTAGGTATCTTTCCTTCCCAAGGGCTGTGATCATTGCTTCCTCCCTCTTCCTGTATCTCAGGATCCTCTTGTCTTCTCATCTCTCTTAGCTCGGACATGCCCTCTTGTCCCACTCAATGCCCCACAAATGTTATTAGCTAAGATTGTTATGATGGTCCTGAGGAAATCTTGTTTAGATTTGTTTTGTTATGCTCCTCACTGCTTTGATTCTTGCAAACTGCCCCATTACATGCTGCCATTCATGCATCCTGATATTCACAATCCAAGCACAAACTTTTAAACCTTGTCATTATTAATGTTTTTGTCTTTGTTACCATTATGATAATTACTGTATCAGCTGTTGACATTGGCAGTGTCTAAATACAGCCATGATGAGAGAGCCCCCTGTGGAAGGCATCTGCCTAGGCTTGTTGCTGTTATGGATGGGTTAGTGGGTTTTTTTGTCATCCGTTTCTTTGTCTACTTATCACTTGTGTACCACTCTCTGTGGTGTGTGTGTGTGTGTCACAATTAGAGTTACTTGTAATTCTACAAACTATGCTAGTGTTGTGATTTTTGTACAATTTTCTATACACTCATCAAAAGGCAGTATCAGAGAGGTTTGTGACCCAGCTTTTCAGGTTTCAGGATTAAGAAAAGTTAGCCACATCAAGGGTTAGTTGCTTCCAAATTAGGATATGTGATATAATTAATTATTAATGTACGTACACAGTCAAATTTTACTCTATATCCATACCTATATGGTTACTTTCTCCTTGATTTGAAGATTGATATCATGCAAAATTTGGCTGACATAAGGCTACTCCACAGCACACTTGGCTCTCTAACACAGATTGTTTTAATTGTCACAAATCCATTTTGATTCACCTCTGGACAGCAAAGATTTGTCATCTGAAGAGAATATTTAAGTCTTCTTGCTGTGTAGACAACATTCATGCAACTTGTATGAACTTTTTGCTTAATCATGTTCATGAGCACAAGCTTCATGGCAGTAGATGGAACAAGGAGGCAAAAATTTGTTGTCTTGATTGGATTCTTATTAATTTTATGTCTAGCATAATGAAGGATTGTATTAATTGGTGAAGAGTATTAAATACCACAAAACCAAAGAAATGAGCCAATCTTTTAGAAGCAAGTTTTGTCCTTTACAACTTTAGAGAATTTATCAATCTAATGTACTCAAATACAATAAGTTACACTATGCTGTACAATGTAATTTCAACATTTAAATTTCCCACTTCAGTGACACAGAGTACTTGAATGCTCATCATTTGGAACGCTGAATTTGACTGTGTATGTAAATTTGTGATCGGTCTTCAGGTATGGAACTAGCAATAAATCTATTGATTTTGTACATGTGAAGAAAATGTTTCTTGTAGTTATTTTTAAGCATTTATATTTGTAGACAGATGAATCTATAATTTTTGTTACAAACTGTTTCTGAAATTAAATGAATATATAAACAATAGCTATTACATCGTGCACACTCAGCATGCTGATAGCTTTTTCCAGTCTTTCATGTATTCTCACTCATTTTGCCTCAATGTATCAGTCAAGGCAGTATGGGGCCATGATTCGGGTGACTCATTGTTACAAATTAAGTCCCACAACGAGGGAATCTAACTTTGTAAGAGTGACTTAAACAACCTTCAGGTTATTAAATCAAAGAGATTTCAAGATCAAGTAAGCCTTAGTCATCACACATAACAAATCCTGCTCAAGTGTGAGAGTGAACCAGTGAACATTTCTGCATCAAAAACTATTTGCATACATACCTTGGAACCTCTATGAACTGTGAACTCCTGAATCATCTTGTGGCTGCACGTCTTCAGTACTGCATCCAGTCTGTGTCACAAAGACCAATATTTAATCCTTTAATCCTTTCCTGGTCAGCATTTCTTTGGGACACAGCTACATTTACAACCTGTGAATTTAAAAGAAATCTTGTATGAAGAGTGAAGAAAGAATTTTTACAAATTTCCACAAGTATTGTACACAGCAGTATGTAATACAGAAAAGTCACACAAGTCATCAACTAGATCAATAACACATAAGAAATGCACTGGATGATTATCTTCTGTTCAAGTTTTTAAGGGAAAAACCCAATTCAAATTTGATCAACTTTCAGTTCAGGAATCTATACCAATGTGCTAACTCACCAATGCAGTTAGAAAATCTACTTCTCTATGTACATGTTCACCTCTATATCTTTATATCTGGCTGGCAGTCCCACGCAGGGTGGCCTAGACAAACACATCTACTTTAACTTTTTGTATTTAATTATCATTCCTATATGATTCATAACTAATCATGTGTCAAGTGAAATTGTGAGGAGTTCACAGCAGAAAAAAGTAGGGCAGGTTCTAGAACTTAAACCAATCCAGCAGGTACCATATTATACAACCCATAGAACTGCCATTCCTTCAATGCACACATTCCTTTAACACATGTGGTGAATTCCTTGTGAAAGGCAAGACTCCCTTCTCATGCTGAAATATTTAGTTAATAATGATCTTTTATTGTTACAAATTGCAACAACTCATTTACTTTTTATGATTTTGGATTTTTTTTCATTACAAGGCAAGTAAATGCCTTTCAAGAAGTACTTCTTCAAGTCTGTGTGAAAGGAATGTACATACCATAAACTAAGAATGGCAGTGTTATAAAGGAAGCATTTTATGTAATACTATGTACAGTAATTAACCATAGCCCTCATCGGCCTAGTGAAATTCATCACTCATTCCCACCTTACAAAGAAAAAGAAAAAAGAAAAAGGCTATTGATTGAGGTCTGTATTTGCCAGCCAATGGGGATCCACATTATAAGCAATACTTGTGTACCTGTGACTAAGGGCCACGTCAGGTGCTGCATATTAGGTCCACATATTAAAGCTCTCAAAGGTCTGCTGATAGCCTGTGGTGTGTGCTTCACTGTTACATCACCAGCAAGCACAAAGTGTATAGTCTCCCTTGAGTACCTGTCTACACCAAAAAAATAAATAATAAAAAAGAGAAAAGTTCATTCTTGCCATGCAGACCATGTAAGATGTTCCTGTTTAAGAGCTTTGACAAATGCTCATTTATCTTAGGTCTGATGTATTTTTTAACTCAAATATTCAACAACAATATATCCATAGTAGTTATCATATGATTTTTTTCATAAGTTGTGATCTGTATTCATGATTCCTATCTTTGTGATGTGTATTTATGCTTTCCTTGGTGAGAGTGGGCCAGAAAGTGGCAAGTGTTGTGTGCAGTTGTTGAATGTCAAACACTACATATTATGGATCTAATTATGTACAAAATAGTTCACAAATAATCTTAATGTCTGGGATGGAAAGTTTTCTGGCAAACCAACACTTTGCCACACTGTCTTGCACACTCTCACTACAGTTGGGGTGAAATGTTGACCCCTCGTCTCTGATGCTTTGTTTACTGCGTTGTTGTATTGTATTACATACATGTCTTTGTCAGAAGCTCAGCTTCAAAGGCTTTGATTAGCCTCCCTTTTTTCTCCATGTTGAGAAAGAACTAGGATCGTGTAATTAAATGTACAAGAAATGAAGCAAAGTTCTTGTAAGAACAGAGTATGCTTTGAGAGACCAATTTTAAGTCCAATTTATACAACATACTGCAAACTGTATATTTTTTTAAGATGGTGTAACTAGAATTGTTGTTTTAAAATAATTAAGCCTTTAATACTGAAGTTTTATATGATGTCCTGAGACATACCATTAAGTCATACTTAAAGTGTAGTACAGTACAGTATTTTTTTCCATTATGTACATAAAAGGAAGGCAAAGTATGCTGAAACTTCTGTATGTCAACATGGATGTTCTATTAGCTGGAATATCTTTAATGTCATGAAATATTTGCCACAGCATTAACCAAGTTTTGAATGAAGTGTGTGTAATGCATATTGAGTGAGTAGTGCAAATCTACAACAAAGTGGAGAAATAGATTTATGAACAACTTGTGTCATAATGTGTATAAATGCTCACATCATGTTCTCAAGTGTGAAGGAACACAGGAGTACTTAGCATTGTTGACTGATGTTGCAATCAACACATGCTCAGAGTCTATGGATGTTACATGTGTGCTTATATTTAGGGCTGTGATAACCATACCTAGAGCATATCAACACAAGCGATGCACACTTCAAAGTTCAATTTGAAATAAAAAGAAATCGTGTTTATTTTTGGTGACCTTTCAAATATCATAGGTGACTGGTAAAGGTTGGCTGCTCTTTTCTCTTGTTCTTCTTGATTTATATGTAAATTATACAATGTACATAGCTTGACTTGGCTTATGTATAGTAATTCATACCATAAAGGGAGAGAGCATTATGCAGTGTTTACTTTATGATCTACCTACATCCTCCTATCACACTTCTATCACCATGTCACCATGTAGCACAAAATTATGAGAGAGAGAGAGAGAGAAAATAATTCCACAACTACCTATTATTTATTTATCAATCTGTATCTCCTTTATCTCGTCTCCATTCATTGTCTTTCTACAGATATGAAGCTGTGGTAGAGAAATCTCTATATATCCCTGCAGGAGGTGTCAGGGTATGAAATAGGAAATGAATAGGGGAATGCAGACTTTTCATTATACTATACATTATCAGAATATCCAGAAGATTCTTCAGGACGAACTGAATAAAAAATGGGTTGGAGTTGCATGCAAGTAATTCCAAGGTTAGAAAGTGAAAGCATAATGAACAATAAATTTTATTACATAACAATGTTTTATATCTGCGATGAGGTGGTACATACGGAAATAAATAAACACTCTACGTGTTACTTGCTCTACTTGGAGAGAAAACATCCACTGCACTGGAGTGAGTGAGGGTGACGAGACACTACTGACAGGGACACTGCAGCAGGGATCCGGGAAACCTTCAACTTGCCGTGCACACCACACACACCACCGGGACGGGACACTCGGCACACTACACCACACCACACCACACCAGGCGTATAATCAGGAACATCCTCTTTCTTATGTAAGGGGAAAAACTGGCCAAGGGCAACAAAAATGATAAAATAAAAGGGCCCACTGAGATGCTGGTCCCCGAATAGGGTCAAGAGAGTTAATCCCCCCCAAAAAAATTGTGGTAAATGTCATACTTGGCAAACCACCTAATATGATCCTGAGGCGGGCACAACAACCACACCACGAATAGGATCTCAAGTGTACAGTCGAGCAAGATGTTAAGATGTGTATCTGAGGAGTGCCCACCTTTTGTACAGCTGAGAAAATAGAAGACTTGACTGACCATATAAATGGAAGAACAAGAACAGTGCAATTGATATGTACTATAGCTGGATGGATTTTTCTTTTCTTAGAGAGAGAGAGAGAGAGAGGGGGGGGGGTTGCATAAATATACAGGGATTATGTATAATAAGGACCATATGATGATTTTTTTCTCTTGCTGCCTCAATTTTTTTTTTTTTTTTTTTTTTTACCAATCCAGATATAATGCTGTTCAGCCAATTAGGAAATTTGAGGATAAATACGTAGCTACAGTGCACATAACCATACACATCATACACAAATATGACATGAAGGCAAGCTAGTTTTCCGTATGTTCTTTTATATTCCTAGAAGTGCACCTCGTGTGATTGTGGTGGTGGTGATGGTGGTAGTGGCGGCGTCATCCAGGTGGTGGCGGGGTGGTCACTTGCTGGTTAGTGTGTTAGTTCTACAGCTCAAAATCCTAATACTAATAATGATCAGGGAAACAAGCTGCTGTGAGTACAAATCCATGAGTGTGGGAGCAAGTTGAAGCACACACCATTAATAACTTTGTCTTTGGCTCAGCTGAACTAGATGCATAGGATAGACAAATTCCTTTCGCGAACAAAGGAAACGCATCCCTTTTTTGACTTAAGAATTAAGTAGAAGCTACATTAGAGATCCTATATAATATTTTACAGCACAAACACATGGGTGGTATCACGGACACACGCACGTCTCACTGTAACGGAGGAGAATTATTATTTTTCCTTTCTAATTTCAGCATTGCATTTTCATCGTTATACAAGTCATTACTGCCGCATTCTTTATGAGTTAGATGGTGGTACATAACAGTCAGGTTACTGTACGTACCAGCTGCAACAGCAATGAGCAACAACGTTATAGCTGTGATTGCAAAATAGCTGAGACTGAACAAAATTCACTCAGGGCTAGGCATCACTGGTTTGGCAAGGTGTCGTGCCTAGGAGTGGCCTGGTAACACTTCTCGCGAGACAATTTTGTTCCACCTTCAGATGAATTTGTGTACATGATGTTCCGTGGTAAGACATGACAATAATGAGATATAAGGTTTTATCAGACTTATTGCATGTCTTTTTCTCTGATGAAATAAACAGCTTTTGATGTACTGAAATTTTCAGGTAATGATTAATTTGCTAAACAATGGAGAAGTTTAAAACTTTCATTCTCCACAGTGAGACGAGCGCGATTCCGTAAGTTACCAGCACATCTTTCTTCTCCCTCCCGCTGACCTCCAGTAATTGTAAATAAATGCATATCTCACAGAACCATCCCAAGCTCCTCACTATGCAGGGGTCCAGGTGGATCTGGGTGGTTCCAGTGGCACTCGCAGGTACCTTGTGGAATGTAAGCACTGGTGACACTGGGGTAGCCGGCACGTGTGTTGTGGAAGGGGAGAGACAGGTGGTCCCCTTGGGGCTCAGTCACTACCATGGGAGTGGCTTACGCAGCAGCTAATTCATGGGTGATTAGCAGAGATGACGCTTACTCGATGAAAGGACTGATTATTTCAAGGATGTGACTTGAAGGATATAGAAATACGCAGTAAGCACTCTAGTACTAAGGGATTAATAACAAATTATGTTTGCACAACGAAATGGCTGATTTTTCTAAGGAAGTGATTTCAAAGGAATAGCGGTAAATCTTTAAAAATACTTCAAGGCAATTGCGAATTGTACTGCACTTTCGAGACGACAAATACTTGTGAAAGAAGTAAAGATACATTCGAGGTGTCGTTTACGGAGTTGTTCAATAAAAATCCTGACACACATTAGCCCTACAAGTAGTCCCTTCCTCCAGCACTCCTCACTGGACTGCGCGGATTTCGCAATATATTCACGACGGTCGCAAATCACGGACACGGGCAAGTCTTTGAATAGTTGATTGTATTTTTTAAGACTGAATGGTCGTTCCTGATACTAAATGACGCATATTCGTAGTTACAAACTGTACTTTCTAGTTTTCCGTAGTCTTTCGTAAATATGGATGTGTACAGTCATCAGTCAGTCCATTATTGTAAATGCTTTAAAAATTATGTTTAATCAAGTAATAAAAGACATTCGTTCGTGTATCTCTCCTATAATTACCTTTAATGATTCGAGCGTCATAGTTGATAGTCGAGCTTCGGGTTGATCGAGTAGCCGTCTTTTCCCGAGAGGGAACTTTTCATCTTATGTCCTTGTCCTACATAAAAAATCTAAAAAATCGAAATTGGAGCATTACACCATAGTGACTTACCGCAGAAAAGACGCCATCAGCTGGGCAGCAATGCGCGGCGCTTGCCACCGTCAAAGAGAACCTCCATTGGGGGAAGCAAACACAAACCGATATGAAGCAGGAACTTTCCGTCCATTACAGACATTTCGTAAATACTTGAATTTTACTTCACTTTATCGCGAACACTTCTTCCAAGATATATTACGTGTCTCGCCGTGCATAAAAGGTCGACACAGTGGCATTATACACGACTATAAATAGATAAACAACGGTCAAACGGATCCCAAGAGAAGGACGTACGCTCCGTCTGGTTACCAGAACAGAACTGATACCAAGCTCGGGTGAGTCGGGTCACGTCATGTGATAGCCAGCGGCAACAACAGGCAGGGACTACTTGGGTAAATTGTTTGTATCATGATATATTTAATAGGCAATTGTGTTAGTAACATATGAGATCTTGTGTGTAATAATAAAAGCCAGCAAACAGCAGAAACATTAACAGTCTGAGTTATTCGTGATTTTGCATTATGTAATTATAAGTGACAAGGAGAATCATAATAACATAATGAAGCGTATGATTTACAGTTCATTATCCAGCAACATGATATCTTTAATAAAAGAAAGAAAAGAAGACAAATCGACAAATTATGCAGAAATTACCATGAAAAAAAATACTAAGTGATATACTGCAGCGCGACAGTTACAGTTCATTATCCATTAACATAAACCTTGGAGTGAATAAAAGAGAAAAATAATCGACGACACACTGAACACAAATGAATAGCGTAATGAAAGCTATTGACAAATCAGCACACACGTGAATCAGCAGTCGGACCCCAGCACCACAACACATCTCTTAGCACTCAGCACTCAGCATCCCATCACTGTACAATGAACACTGAAAGACACATTTAGTACTCTGACACGACTACCACTATGGACATTATAACTACATATATATATACTGATGATGGTGACGATGAGTGAATGATAATGATGGGGGTGGTGGTGGTGGTGGTGGTTGGTGGTTGGTGGTTGGTGGTTATGACAGTGATGATGACAAGATAGTAATGGAGGTGGTGATGGTAATAATGATATGTGATGGGAGGTTAAACGTACCGCGAAAGAAATAGGTAATAAATGTGCAGAAAATGTAATTATCTATATCATATAACACTGCTAAAGAAGAAGAAGAAGAAGAAGAAGAAGAAGAAGAAGAAGAAGAAAGAAAGAAAGAAAGAAAGAAAGAAAGAAAGAAAAGAAACGAGGAAATGTAGCAGTATTTAATGCTTCTTGTTAAAAAATCAGCTTTCCTTGACGAGAGAGAGAGAGAGAGAGAGAGAGAGAGAGAGAGAGAGAGAGAGAGAGAGAGAGAGAGAGAGAGAGAGAATAATAGATAAAAAAAGAAAGAAGCTAAGAAAAAAAAAAACAGTAACAATAACCAATGAATCGCAAAAAGAAAAATCTGACAGCTAACGGAGAGAACAGACAAGAAAACAGAAGAGGAAGAGGAAGAGAAAGAATACGCGAATCTTTCCCTTCCCTCACTCCGCCCGTCCATCTCTCCATCTCTCCGCTTTCTCCTGACAGCGTGTAAACAATAAAGCGACGTTTGGGTCTCGGTCTTGGTCTTGCTGGTGCTCCGGGGAGGGGGATAAGCCTTTTCAACGGGACGCGCCTCACCCCAGAGCGTGACGTCACACCTCCCCGTGCATCATCGTCATTATGGGCGTCTCAGGGGAAGAGGAGTCATCGGGCTCTGTGGATGGGGAACGTGGGCGTGAGAAAGCGCTGGAGAATGGGAGAGAACTATGGAAGAATTGTGGAAGGTGGAAGGTGAGAAAAATACTGAGAAAAGTAAGGGAATGCGAAAAAAAATTAGGAATTGAATAAAAATATGAAGAGAGAGAGAGAGAGAGAGAGAGAGTTAAAAAGAAAAACATGACAATTTTATAGCGATATTAAAATTATTGGATAACAAAATACTTTGAAGGGACATAATAGAATAAATAGCTCGAAATAAATATGCAAAGAGATGTGTAAGTACATCATAGGAATTGTAAAGCTACACACAAAAAAAGAAGAATTATGACTCAATATAATATTCGAAACCGCAAAATAAAATTAAAAGACGGAAATATAATGTGATATTTAAATGAAATCCTATAGTGATACAAATGTAACTTCGTATTTTTCGAATCACATAAATAACTAAACAAATAAATGAAAGATCGGAAAAAATAAATAAACAGAGAAAGAGAGGGTAAAAGAAAGATTAAAGAAAGGAAAGTAAGATGGAAAGAAAGATAATGTATAGATAATGTAAGAAAGATAATGTAAGAAAAGAAAAAAAAAAAAAAGGAAAATAGAAAGGAAGAAAGACAAAACAAAAGAAAAACAAAAATACTAGAAAAAGAGAGAGAAAAAAAGAAAGACAAAGAAAGAAAGGACGACAAGACACTCAAACACACACAAAAAAAATAAGAGTAACGAAACAAATTCAAATAAATAAATAAATAAATAAATAAATAAATAGAATAACCCAACAAGTGAGGGTGTTAACTAACCAACACTGTGGGGCCTGAAGGAGTACATGAAGTGGAGGTCGATGCTTCGTGCCAGGGAGCCGTTCATATCCTGCAGGGCGCGGTCCACTCCTGAAGGGGCAGAGGAATTACTGAACAAGGCGACGCTAGTACCTTGAACACACCAATTTTAATAACCTTACGAGCAGAGAGAGAGAGAGAGAGAGAGAGAGAGAGAGAGAGAGAGAGAGAGAGCGATGGAAAGAAAGAGAAAGAGAATGACTAGCAGATGATTTGGGAAATGAAAGGGTGAATGGAAGGTAGGTAGGGAGACAGAGGGACAGAGGGAGAGGGAGAGGGAAGAAGGCGCTCTTGTCTGACAGGAAAAGTTGAGGGAGGTGGCTGTCGAGGATGATAACGATCGCTTCCTTAATTGTGGTCGATTAGCTCAGCCAGTGACGGGGAGCAAACACTACTAACGAGGGAGGAAAAGATGACGGGCGGGGCGGGGCGAGCCTCAAGGGGAAGAGGGTTGAGAGCCACTGCTGGGGAGAAGGGAAAGGCAGTGGCGGTGGTGGTGGTGGTGGTGGTGGTGGTAGAGATGACGGTAGTAGTTGTTATAGTGTGGTGATAGATGTGGTTGTCGTTATTGTTGTTGTGGTTGTAGTAGTAGTAGTAGTAGTAGTAGTAGTAGTAGTAGTAGTAGTAGTAGTAGTAGTAGTAGTAGCAACAACAGGAGTAACATTTTTCAAAACACACACACAAAAAAAAACACACATAAGAAAAGTGCAACCCCACCTAAAATATACATAAAAAAAACAACAACAACTAAGAGTACCATGAAAATTTACTCTACGACCACCACCACCACCATCACCACCAACAGTAGCTAACAACACTCCGCTACTTAACCACATTCCCTCATTCGATACCCCATGACTGCCACGCCGATACCAAATGAACAATTAGATAGGAACACACACACACACACACACACACACACACACACACACGCACTGTCGGATTTCCAAGGGAGTAGACGGAGGCAAAATCTAATTAGCGTTCCTACTGGAGTGTGATAATTGGTAGTATTTGGATTGCAGGAGAGATGTTCACCAGAAATGCAGGTGTTCTGGTCCTGCCGACGAGTTTACATACCTGCGCTTTTTGGGTGAAGCTTATGTGGCGTGGAGAATGTAATGTTAAAGAGAGAGAGAGATTACTAAATGCCATGGAAGTGTTGGATATTCTCTCTCTCTCTCTCTCTCTCTCTCTCTCTCTCTCTCTCTCTCTCTCTCTCTCTCTCTCTCTCTCTCTCTCTCTCTCTCGGTTTACAACTTTATGTACACACTGCACCTCCGCCGGTCTCGTGTCGCTAATATCATTCCCAGTGTGTGAAATATTCCAATTCATTCACATATCTATTTTTCCCTCTCTTCGTTACGTGTACATTCATTACTTTATTCACTGCAGACACAAATTCGTTTACTGATCCATATATAACGAATAAAAATGCTGAATGTTTTTCCCTTGCACTCAAATAATCTTGCAAACACACGATACACGTGTTAATAATTGAATAAAACCAGAGGAGAATTCTTAATATTTCGCAGATCATCAGGAATCAATTTAGCTTGCTGTGGGATTCTGTTCGACTCTTCTAGTTATCTCAGGTGTGCAGCGCGGGCAGGTGTGCAGGGAGCATTGCCGCCGCTAACAAGATCGGGCAGCGCACCGCCGCGGCTCGCCGACCCCTGACGCGGTGCGGCGCCGCTCTCGCCCTCTTCATTACTGCGTCAAAATTGAGTCAGCCGACACGTGCCCCTCAATGGCCGGGAAATTGAGTCACGTGACAATGTTGGGCCAATCACGCGCCATTCATCGGTAATTACGTCACCATGACACGTGTAGTATCAAAAATGAAACGGAAAATATTCGCGAGGTGGGTGGCAGTGAGTGCGCCTCTTCCCTTCCCCTCTCCTCCTCCCTTTCTCTCTATGCCAGCATCTCTTTTGCCTTAATTCCTCCCCTCCGCCTGGCTTCCCTCCCACCGCTCAGACACACGTCGATCACCTAAACACACAAACACACGTCTGTCATCACGCCACGCCTTCCTGTCCACTTCTTCACCTTCCCTGACTCACCCTGCTGCTGTTTCTTGGAGGACATGTGCTTCTTCTGTCTGGCTCGGGAGTTCTGGAACCACACCTGCGTGACCCTCTTGCTGAGGCCCGTCAGCTGCGCGATCCTCTCCAGGTCTTGGCTGTCCGGGTTGGAGTCGATCTGGAAGTTTGCCTGAAGGACCTGAAGCTGCTCGTCCGTGAAGGTTGTCCTCACCCGCTTGCTCTTCCGCTGGCTGCCCTCTCCGTCTGTGTTCTCTGTGAACCGAAGGAGCCAACGTCAGCTTTGGTATATGTGTCTGTCTTTCTACTTTCCTGTCTAAACATATGTTATGCGTATACGTCTATCTCCTAAATGCTGAGCTACCAATCTGATTATTGATGTATCACCTGTGATCGCTTATTTGTTAGACATCTGTGAGATCACATCAAGATAACAGCTGTCTCTAGTGCAGAAATATGAGTTTTTAATTGCAGCATAGCAGTAGCAGTAGCAGTAACAGCAGTAACAGTAGCGGAAGCAGTAGCAACAGGGTAGCAACACCGGCAAACACTGGCAACAATGCCGCCGTGAATGAAGTAAGAACAAAGTCAAGAAGTCAGTAGTGCAACACACGATACTGAAACAAGGGCAAGAAATTAAGAGGGACAGGCGAGGCAGAACCAAGAAAAGGAGGGGCTGAGTCCGTGCCGACACAGGTGATCGGGCAGCGGCCCGGCAACGGCAGGGATCAATAGGACGCCTCACAGGGGCGGGGGAGGCTGGCGGGAGGACAAGGGCGGTCTGCAGAGTGCTGGTGATAGATGGAGGACAAGAAAGAAACATTCCTATGGGGGCAGCAGGAGCGGGAAGAGGTAGTGGTGTGTGGGAGGCAATGCTGAGATGCTCTGCTACCTCTGCCTCAGCCGCCTGACACTCACCGTCATTGCTTGTCGCACCGCCCTCGATGGACTCCAGGTAGTGCTGCTTGCACAGCACGCGGCTGTCGTGAAGCGCAAACTCCTCGCCGGTGCTGAGCTGCCGTTTGCAGGCGTCGCAAGCGAAGCAGGCGAGGTGGTAGACGCGATCCCGCGCCCGCCGAACCCAGTCCGCGGCGCCGATACTGCGGCAACACTTGGCGCACCGCGCCCCGAAGTTTCTGAGGGAAAGAGAACCGAGGATGAGGATGGACTGAGTGAACTGTGAACAAAAGGAGGAAGACTGACAAGCTGGCTGGCAGCATATGTTAGCTAGAGTCATTGTAAAGCGTGCGGCACCGCCACCGCCATTGTCACCGCCATGCTCTGGTCGCAACATCCTGCTGGTGAATAAGGAATGCTCAACTAGTGCTCATACACCACAAAAAGCGACAAAGGGGCGTTGCGGATCCCGGTGGCACCCACCAGCAGCAGCCAGCGGCGGACCGCGGCCCAGCACTGGATGTACGGCGGCGGTGGCGCAGAGAGTGGCTGTCCGGAGAAACACAACAAAGCCACAATAATGGCACACATTTGTCACTACGGATCGACATGTGGGCACCCACACGTCTGACACAAGGAGCGCGGGAATACCGTGAAAAAGGAATCGTGGAAAGCCTATAGGCCTATCCTGTCAGAAAAGACGAATTTCACAATTCACCCAATACAACGGAAACATTTCAGGTCTATAGAGGATACACCTACACACACACACACACACCTACACACACCTACACACACACACACACACACACACACTATTGAGTACTTGGCCATCGATACGCACCAATTACGGGAAGGCCAGCGGCACGTCTCCGACATCGAGCGGAAAGAAAGAAAAGAAAATAAAGATTGACGAATACCGTGTCATGTTGGCTGTGCGTAATGATGGTCGTGTTTGCGCACTTCTCCTTCCTTTGGACCTCACCAAGCGTTCCTTTCATCATCATCACCATTATTATTATTATTATTATTATTATTATTATTATTATTATTATTACCACCACCACAACTACCACCACCACAGCTACCACCACCTCAACTAACACCACCACCACCACCACCACCACTACCACCACCATATAGCGCCACCATGCGCCACCCGTCCATTAATCACTGACACAATTCGTACCATTACTCAAAACACGAACAGCAAACAAGAGACACAACACAGCCACAAGTTAAAACAACATTAACATTCAGCTTCTGCCACCCCGGACACCACGACAACGAATCAGTCTTTGTACCCGAGGCATTAAACTCCATGGTGGAATAACTTCATCGGAGGGACAAGGTGTTCCGAACCCAGCCACGCGACAGGGGACCGAGTGGACTGACTAAAGAGGAACAGATCATTACGAGGAGCGTCTTACTTACATCTTACGTTTGTACTTGTTTATGTAAGAGTGGAAATCGGCCATAGGTAAAACAAATTGTGGTTTAAAAAGGGCCCACTGAGATGCCAGTCCCCAAACAAGCTCAAAACGGGACTCCGAGGCTGGTATAGGAATCATCTTTTTATTTTTTTATTCCAATTCTAAGTTTTACTAGAATGTGATATTTTCTATTATTTTTTATTTCTCCATCGCTATTTTTAGTTTTCTTGCTTCATAGCACCAAAAAGTTTATGTACGCTTATACCTAGTTTTTTTCTTTCATTTCTTCATCAACTCGCTTTTTCTCTCCTCATCTTCCATTTGAGTAATGATTATTTAAACATTGATTACTCTATCTCTACTTTACGTATGTGTGAAAAACAGCTGAGGACCAGAAAACGAAGAAAAAAAAAAGACACGCTAATAAGTGGTTTTCCCCCCAGAAATTTAGAATATAAAGAAAATTTACACCTTCAGTGATGGGATACATTTACACCACGAGTTTGGGGTATGAATAAACGACTTTATTGACATTAGGAAGGATCTATTATTTGACTCCGAACATGAGTTTCTGAAGGAGTATAAGATCAGTCAATAATAACTAGAATGAAAACAAAAGGGCGTCTCAGTAATGAAGGGATTAAGGTGATTCCCAGGAACATTCTGATTTTTCTCTATTGAAGCAGCATAATTCATGGAAAGATGTCAACATAGAAATAGGGAGATTTTTGGAGCTTTCTATGTTAAGCTTAAAAAAAATAAAACAGAGGTAAATTTAATTCCTAAGATATTCCTCTCCTGACAGTCCGAATCACAGAAAGAGAAAGAAGAAGAGAAAAAAATAATATAAACAAGAAAACAAGTACATAATCATTAAGTTCTAAGCTGTTTAAACAATTAATATAAAAAAGTTCTAACATTCTCCTCTTAAAGCAAATGAAGTTAGAGAAAGGGAGAAAATAAATTAGTTGAGCTCTTAAAATACATATAGATAATTTTTTTCTATTTTAATCTTTCGTATTCATTAATCAACCTTCTGTCTCTCTCTCTCTCTCTCTCTCTCTCTCTCTCTCTCTCTCTCTCTCTCTCTCTCTCTCTCTCTCTCTCTCTCTCTCTCTCTCTCTCTCTCTCTCTCTCTCTCTCTCTCTCTCTCTCTCTCTCTCTCCACAAACAACAACAAAACAAACAAACACGGAAAAAGAAACGACACACATATCATACAACAAAATTAAAAAAAAAAAGAAAAAAAGAAAACTAGTAAATAACAAAATGAGCAAATAAATAACATCTAAGTCAGTGTAGGTGTGCAAGCCATTCGTTATATATATACAAAAAAAAAAAGAAGAAGAAACTCTGCCGCGATAATTGTCAAAAGTGATTTATTTAGTGGCCTGCAAGGGACTCAGTGGTGCCTCGAGGAACAAAGCCGATCACTCATCATTTTTTCCTTCACTTATATCATAGCGAGAGGCGCGAGAGGAATGAGTGATGGGGATAGAGAGAATTGCATTGAGGAGAGAGAGAGAGAGAGAGAGAGAGAGAGAGAGAGAGAGAGAGAGAGTGTGTGTGTAACCTGGATGTTTCTGACACTCAAAACTGACAGCCATTTTATTACTCGGGGGTATGTTGTCCTGCAGTGGGTGGAGAGGGGGGGTGGGGGGGGTCGCAGTGATGGAGAGGGAGGGAGGGGGGGGTCGAGGTGATGGGTGAGAGGGATAAGGGTGGAGGTTGGGTAAGAGATGGTTAGAGAAGGAGAACTATGGGAAGCTGACGAGAAATATTGAAGAGAAAGAGAAAGAAGCTTATTTGGGGACAATTTTCAAGGAGTATAACAAGACAAAGGAAATAGAAACAAATGAAGATGAACAAGAAAATCTCTTAATTAATATGAACACTTTTTTTTTGTCACTGAGTTTAAAAAAGAGAAATACTTCATTAAAAAAAATGGGTACATGTAAGTAAGAAAAAAAATGTGCCGTGTGTGTGTGTGTGTGTGTGTGTGTGTGTGTGTGTGTGTGTGTGTGTGTGTGTGTGTGTGTGTGTGTTACATGGCTCAAATAATCAGGAGACAATAGATGCAGGCGGAGGACAATACTTGCTTCATTCGCGCCTCCGGGTAAAGAAAAAGAAAGAGAGAGAGAAAGAAAAATAAAAGAAGAATGACACTCGCATCATCATGACTCAAGATAAAGCAACACGACACACAAACAATGGGGAAAAAAAGAAAAGGAAATAAAAGCCATCAATAAAAGAATGAAGGAATGAAATTAACCAGGCAATAACAAACGTACATAAAAAGAAACTTAATGTGAAGCTAAAAATATAAAAGAATAAACTAAAAAACGCTTTAAAGCATATGACAACAAAGAAAACAACAAAAGAATTAAGGAATAAGAGAAACTAGACAATAAGCAGTGTAAATAATAGAAACTTGACCAAACACACACAAAGACAAAAAAAAAAATAAATAAATAAATAATAAAGACCTAAAAAACACGTCTTTCTGAAACTCGCATCTCACTGACAGTTTCTTTAGTCATGTGACCTAAAAAATCAAAGGTAAACAACACAAAAACAAAGAGTAAAGGAATCCAAACAAGAATAAACACAAACCAATTAAAGAAATGAACAAAAAAATTTTAAAAGTCATCTTAGCATTTTCACTATCAATTGTAGGTCCTCAAGCTAATTACTGTCACCTGAATCACCTGAACACACTAATTATTCAACTAAACACACCTTAACACACTGACTCATCACAAACGAGTACTCCTAAAGCTCACATATCGTACTAAATCACCTTTCACTTCAACTCGTAGCAATCAAGCACGTTAACTACTCCACAGTACACCCGAATAGACCTTAACACCTTTACTCACCTCAAACTAACACTCCAACACCTCACACTCAACACCCAATACCTTCCACCTTAACCTGTAACACCTGAGTACCTTAATTATTCACCTAGCACACTTTAACACCTCAAACTAACACTCCAACACCTCACACTCAACACCCAATACCTGAGTACCTTAATTACTCACCTAGCACACCTTAACACACTAACTCTTAAACTCTCACAGAAGAAAGCACTCGACTTAACAATGGCCCCACTTCTTCCCAGTCGAAGGTACACTTAAGGGCTCACCGCTGGCCGCCCCTCACGCCCTTATTGTCAGCGGCGTCCCTAAACAAGCGCCTGATGGAGCGGTGGAGAGCAAAGGCGCCGCGCAAGGGCCTCGTCGGGTCAGGCGCGGTCCGGGATAATATTTCACTTCGTTAGGTTTAAGCGGACAGGACGACGGTGACTCGGCGGCGATGTGACGGTGATTAGGACACGATCCTCTTCTTCTTCCTCCTCCTCCTCCTCCTCCTCCACTTCTTCTTCTTCTTCTTCTTCTTCTTCTTCTATTCCTCAAAGTCTTGTGTTTCTGTGTGTGTTTGTGGTTTCTCCCGTATGCATGATCGTGCTCGCTTACACACACACACACACACACGCACACACACACACACCATCACCACCACCATCACCACTAACAACAAAACGCATTACGCTCTCATCAGTTAATGAATCATAATGCTGATTAGTCTACAATTGTCATAATTACCAACAACAACACCATTACAGCCTGAACAACAATGCTAACAAGAGATTGGCTGAGGACTGCTTGGGTTAATATTTCAACTCGTTTGTAATAATAATAATAATAATAATAATAATAATAATAATAATAATAATAATAATAATAATAATAACAGCAACAACAAATGAAATCCAAAGAAAAGAAAAGAGTACAAGAAAATAAACATAAAGAAAGTAAAGTTAGACAGAAAAAATGTAAAGCTGGAGGAGGAAGAATTGATGGTAGAAGAGAAGGAAGTAGAATAATGAACTGCAAAATATGGCAACAGTAATAATAAAAACAGTAGCCATGATAATAAAAAGTAGGCGTTGTAAAAAAAAAGAAAAGAAAAACAACGGAAAATCAAAGAATGTAGGATCGACAGAAGGAACGATAAAAGATGTAGGAGAAGAGGGTCGAAAGACAGAAAACTAGATAAAAGAAAAAATAGGAGAAAAAATGCATGTATATAGTGTAGGAAACGAAGAATAAGGGCAAAGATAAAGAATATAAAAAAGAGAAAGCTAGAGGAAAATGAAGAGAAGACAAGAGGAAATTATAGAAACTGAAAAAAATAGATGGAAAGATAAAAAAAAATGTCGAAAGAAAGTTAGAGAAGACACAACAGGAAAATAAAGAAATGGAAGAAATTGATAAAAAGTAGACGATGTAAAGAAAAGGAAGAAAAAACAAATAGAAAACAAAAAAAATCTGAAAAATAGAAAGGAGAATGAAAGGCAAAATATAGAAAAATATAGGGCATAAGAAAGGTAGAAAGAACAGGAAACACTTAAAAACAGAGGTAATGAAATAGAGAAAACAGAAGGAAAAATAAAGCTATAGGAGACAGGACAAGTAAAAAAGAGAAAAAAATGTATAAAACCAGAAAAGCAGATAATATGAAATGGAAAATAAAGGATGCAGGAAGAAAAGAGTAGAGGAGATAAGAGAAGGGAAGGTAGAAGAAAGGTAGAGAAGAGGTAGAAGATATAGAAGACCAAGAAAAAGAAAAGAAAATGCATCAAACCATAAAATCAGATGAAATAAAGGATACAGGAAAAAAAGTGTAGAGGAGACAAGGGAAGGGAAGGTAGAACAGAGGTAGAGAAGAGGTAGAAGATATAGAAGACCAAAAAAAAGAAAAGAAAATGCATCAAACCACAAAATCAGATTAAACAAAATGGAAAATAAAGGATGCAGAGAAAAAAAGTATAGAGGAGGTAGAAGGGAAGGTAGAGGAGAGGTAGAGAAGAGGTAAAAGAAATAGAAAACCAAGAAAAAGAAAAGAAAATGCATCACACCACAAAATCAGATGAAATAAAGGATACAGGAAAAAAAAAAAGGTGTAGAGGAGGTAGAAGGGAAGGTAGAGGAGAGGTAGAGAAGAGGTACAAGTGACAGGCTACGGTAGAGCAAGAGCATTGGCACATGATTCATGGTTCCTGCCAACTTACGAGCTACGATTGTTTGTTTGATTCATCGTTCTCCACGCGGATCACAAAACCAATAACCTCCTCTTCGATTTTCAGGCCAGGGGAGAGCGGGTCTTGCGCCGGGGGTTCCTAAGGGGGAGTATGCGAGGGGCGGCGGCGGCAGTTTCAACTCTTTAGGACGGGCGGGCGAGGGTGACGGGGCAAGTTTGGCTCTCTCTGTTCTGTCTGCCACCTGTCGGATTAGGCAACGCCAACCCAACTGAGAAATTGTCGCATTTTCTCGGCGTGCTTCATATTTCACTGCGTTGGTGTGTGTGTGTGTGTGTGTGTGTGTGTGTGCGTGTGTGTGTGTAGGTAGGTAGGTAAGTAAGTAGATAAGTAGATAGGTAGGTGGTTTGGCAAGTAATTTCAATCTCAAATAAATCGTTTTTTTTTTTTCTGTATTGATTTGCTAGTCATACATCCACCTACACGCACTCACACACACACACACACACACACACACACACACACACTAATGGTGAATCTCTTTGAAAATCAGCAAGTGTTCATAGAAATATTAAATACCGTCTTCAATTGAAAAATAATAATAATAAAATAAAATAAAAGTCTACATGAAAAAACAGCTAATTAATTCCACGAAAATGACACACATTAAAAAGTAACAGAAAAAAAAATATATAATTCGATACAATTAATGAAAGAGAGAGAGAGAGAGAGAGAGAGAGAGAGAGAGAGAGAGAGAGAGAGAGAGAGAGAGAGAGAGAGGAAGTTCTTGACAAACGTAAACAAACCAAGCGGGAAAGTTGGCAATCCTGCGTGATATATTGACCGACGTCTCAGCCACCCTAGAACTGTCACTCCTTCCTCCTCCTCCTCCTCCTCCTCCTCCTCCTCCTCCTCCTCCTCCTCCTCCTCCTCCTCCTCCTCCTCTTCCTCATCTTCCTCCTCCTCGTCCTGTTTCTTTCTAATCCTTATCGAAAGTACACGCAAGCTACAAACTTCTCTCTTTTCCCTCCTCTTCTTCCTTTATCTCAATTCCTTCCTCCTTTCTCTACTCTTTACCCTCTTCCTCCTTCTCCCTGTCTTCCTTTTCTCCTTTCCTCTTCTTTATCGGAAAAATCTACATGCTTTTCCTCCTCCTCCTCCTCTTCCTCCTCCTTTTTC
>CM035206.1:0-10581 GCA_020233015.1 Callinectes sapidus | reverse complement strand
TCTCTGGTCTCGGTCTAACACACCATATGTTTAAAACACAATGTAACAAAACACGTACATCTTTAAAATTCCTAACCTGAACTAACCTAACCTAATCTTCTAATACACAGACTAACCTATCGTAACCTAACGTAATCGAACTTACTCATGCCTAACCAAATCTGATTTAACCCAAACTTAAATTTCCAAGTATCTTTTCATATGTACATACTACACTATTATCGTATCTGTAATGCAAAAAAAAAAAAAAAAAAAAAAAAAACAATGATAACCTAACTTTGGCTAACTAAACACTTATTAACACCAGCACTGTTAACTTAACCAATCCCAACTTAACATAACTATCTTTAAGAACTACAGATAGAAGTTTAGTACAATGCAATCAATACACGTACTTGCAACTCTCGCTTCGTTTCACTATGGTAACCTGATTTACTACTAATCTAAGCAAATCTATCCTATTTTACCGTGATTTGATTTAAGTATCTTCACGGAACTACACACACACACACACACACACACACACACACACGTTTAATTATACTACACATACTCCCACCAGTAACCTGACCTAACCTAACCTAACTGAGCGTAGCCACTCCTAATCTAACCTAATCTCGGGTACTCTAACCTAATCCAATCTAATCTGACCTAACGTGACCAAATTTATGTATCTCCACGTAATTACACACAAATTTACGTACATACAATACGCTAAAGATAATCCTTAGCATAACCTAATGTGACCTAACTGAGCCATCCCTAACTTACCTTAAGCTTCTTTAACCAAATCTAACCTAAGCCAAAAAAGTTAAAAAAAAAAAGAAAGAAAGCCTTCCCATAATACTTTTTTTTAGGGAACCAACACCTCAGTAGACCTTTTTTCACCACTATTCATTTTGCCCTCGGCTGGTTCCCTCTCTTACATTGAAAAAAAAAGATAATCTAGCATTTACATACAAAGCACTAAACATAATCCTTCATATAACCTAAGCTAATTCTTTCAGACATACAAGGGAACTGGCAAATTAGTGGGCTTTTTTTATTACCTTAGGCCAGCTTCCTCCTCTCACATAAAAAAGGAGTTGTCTCTAATGTAATCTAAGGTACTTTAACCAATCCTAATCTTAACTAACATAGCAGTACACACAACACAGTACAATAGACGTACCTGCAGCTCTCGCCTCCTTGCAAGCTTCATACATATCCACCTTAATCTCTGGGTTGTCGTCTGCTATGGTCTCGCCGACAGTGACGAAGCGGTCTACTGCTACATTGACGGCTTGTCCGACCCGCTGTAGGGCCCGAGCTGTCTTATCACAGCCTGCCCCGCCCCGCTCCCCTGGCGAAGATACCAAGGTGCTGATCTGGAAGGGGGAGAAAAGTGAGGTGACGTTATTGGCTGGGTTTTTAGGAGGATGTAAATATGCAAATTCGAAATTGAGATGAAGAAAAGGGATGCTGGTTTTGAAAGTGAGATAAGATATGTTAGAATAGCTAATCCGGTTTTGAATATCCAAATATCCTTGTATGAAATAGAGAAAAAAAGAGACGCTATTATTATCTTCTCTTTTTATGCAAGAGGAGGAAGCTAGCAAAGGATTTTTGGGGAGATGTAAATATACTGATTCGAAATTAAGATGAGGATAAGGGATGTTAGTTTGCGAATTGGGTTTTGAAATTGAGATAAGGTAGGTTAGAAGAGTTAATCCAGTTTTGAATATCTAAATGTCCTAATATGAAAGGCATACAAAAGAGATGTTATGTTAGTGCATTGGGTTTTGAAAAAGTGAATGTATACTGATTCGAAATTGAGAAGTGGAAAAGTTATGTTAGTTTGTGAAATGGGTTTTGAAACCGAGATAAGTTAGATTAAAATTGTCAATCCAGTTTTGAATATCTGAATGTTCAGGTATGAACTTCGGTTAGTGAATTGGGTTTTGTGAGTGCAAATGTATTGGCTCAAAATTGAAATCACTTAGGTTAGACAAGTTAACGGAATTTTGAGGATGTGTATGTACTAATATAAAATGGATAAAAAGGAGACGTTAAGATAATGGACTGAGTTTTGAAGGGGTGAATGCACTGGCTTCAAATTAAAATTCGTTAGGTTATTTATCGTAATTTTCAGTATGTAAATGTCACATTAGGATAGTGGCTGGAATTTAAAAGATGTGAATGTTTATTGGCTTGAAATTATGATGTCAATAGAAACTTAAAGATTCAAAGTTGCTGATATAAAAAGATAAAAGTGTCATGTTAAAAATGGAGGTTTTGAAGATATTAATGTACTTGATTGGTAGAATAAAACACAAACCAGAAAAAAAGATATAATTTAAAAGCAGGAAAGAGAAAAGAATGTAGAATCTTTATATATATAAGAATAAGAAGAAAGAAATGTTAAAAAAAGAAACAGAAGAGATGGCAGAATTTTAAAAAAGAAGAGAGTAATTAGTAAGGCGCCGCACGTTTATATCAAATAGACATTGGCAAAAATTCTTAAAGGAAAACACATAAACCTGGATAAAGTAATATTACAGAAACTTAATGTCAATAATACGAAATGGGGCCTGGAGAGAGAGAGAGAGAGAGAGAGAGAGAGAGAGAGAGAGAGAGAGAGAATATATACCCCACCCCACCTCCTCCCAAAACAAATATATAACAATACCATACCACAAATTATAGACCAAATACACGATATAATTTCCTTGCCCTCAACTGAACGAGAATACAAATCCCTGCCTATTAAACTAACGACAAAGCACTATACGTACATTAATTCTCACCAACAGCACACCCTACACCCACCGTACGTACATATGTATGAAGGGGTGAAGGGGTGAAGAGGTGACAGGATACAAGGGAAGAGAAGGGAGGGATGGAGATAAAGGTAGACAAGGTGAGAAATTAATTTGAACTGTGTTGTGTTGTGTTGGGTAGGATAGGTTAGGTTAGGTTAGGTTAGGTTAGGTTAAGTTAGGTTAGGTTAGGTTAGGTTAGGTTAGGTTAGGTAAGGTAAAGTGAGGTTAGGTTACGTTAGGTTAGGTCAGATTAGGTAAGGTTAGGTTAGGTTAGGTAAGGTAAGGTTAGGTTAGGTAAGGTAAGGTAAGGTTAGGTTAGGTTAGGTGAGGTAAGGCAGGGAAAAGTAAGGTAGATTAAGGTAAGGAATAGTAAGGTTAGGATAGATTATGTTATGTTAGGGTATAGTAGGGTAAGTTAGGTTAGATTAGGTTAGGTCAAGCAAAGATAAGATAGGTTAGGTCAGAACATAATATTAAGATACATAACATTAAAACAAATAAGGAAACGTAAGATTTTGGAAATATCTTAGAACAGAACATATGAAATAAGTGAACACAAAAACATTTATCGCAAGAAAAATATAGCAGCATAACATTCGAAAAAGAACACAGCCAAAAATAAATCAATAAGTAAATAAATAAAGAAAAGAGAAGGAGAAATAATGATAAAACCAGGAAACATCAACACATCTACAGAAAATTTCACCATTCTTATACCACACACACAAAAAACACATCTATTATCCAACTAAGAAATCAAATTATAGAAATAACGAACATTTCCTATCAACTCAGCCATTTTAGGTCCGTATGGCAAATGAACACAAAGGATGATAGAGGAAAGGAATTTGATTAGTAGCAGTGTGGAATCCGTACACCTCTCCCTCTCCCTCTCCCTCTCCCTCTCTCTCTCTCTCTCTCTCTCTCTCTCTCTCGACGCGTGGCTGTAGGGTGTGTTGCAGTGGGCGTGGCTTGGTACAAATAGTTATAAAGTTACTACAACCTTTGGACTGGCATGGCGTCTCTTGCAGCTTGATTACTTGTGGTGATGGTGGTGGTGGTGGTGGTGGTGGTGGTGGTGGTGGTGGTAAAGGTTACGTTGTGTATGAGAGGTGGGGTAGGGGATGTGAGGTCGTCTTACTACTATTACTACTACTACTACCATTATCACACTGCTAACGCTACAACAATTACTATCAATATTTTACTACAACTTCTACTACTTCTACTACTACTACTACTACTAATAATAATAATAATAATAATAATAATAATAATAATAATAATAATAATAATAATGCTACTACTACAACTATCATCATCATTATACTGCCAACGCTACAACAATGACCATCAATACTTTTACAACAACAACTACTACCACAATCATCTCAACCATTACACTACTACTACTACTACTACTACTACTACTACAAAAACTATTACAATTTCCACCACCACCACCACCACCAAGACCAATTTCACCATACAGAGAAAGATAAAAACGAACCCAGAAGAAGACTATAATAATACTAGTAAGAGAAAGCAGTCAATAATATTACACCATCATTGATAATAAAAGCACTGGTCTGAGTAACTACGGGGAGAGAGGGAGAGAGAGAGAGAGAGAGAGAGAGAGAGAGAGAGAGAGAGAGAGAGAGAGAGAGAGAGGCAGACAGGATGGGTACAAACATAAACTTTCACACAGGTAAACAAACTTAAACATACGAACAAATAAACAGACAGAGAAATATAAATAAACAAACAAACAGAAAGACAGACAGACAGACGAGCAAAAAATATATAAATAAATAGATAAATAAATGAACAGGAAGCCCAAGTAAATATAACCATGAATAGTGAATGGAATGGTGAATTAATTAGTGTAACCTTCAATCTTGGCCGCACTGCCCCTTTACAAACTCACAACTCAATGGCAGCGAGATTGGAATGTGCAGAGTGTGTCGTATTATATCAATCAATAAGGCAGTCAATAAACTTTGTATCCTCTTAGGACTGTTGACCCTGACGAGGTGTGTGTGTGTGTGTGTGTGTGTGTGTGTGTGTGTGTGTAGGGAGTGGCCACGCCCTCACTGCCGGCCTTCCCGCACCATTAGCTTGATGACATCGCCAATAGAGGGCACCACCCCCACCACCACCACCACCACCACCACCTTCCTTCTCCTAAGCACCTATCACCTCCACTTATTACGCTGAGCCGTTTTTCTTTAACTTATCTGCTATTACTGTTTGGGCTGCTCTTGTTTGGCCAGCGTTGTGTTTCTTGCCTTTCTCTATGCAAGCAAGACTGTTTGTACTGTTTGTGTTGGTGTTGGTTATGTGTGCCTTGGTGTCTGTATGTTGATTTGTATTGGTTAGTGTTTGTATGAGGTTTTGGTTGATGTTTGTATGAGGTGTCTGTATGTGTGTATGTGTTAATTAATGTTTGTATGAAGTGTTGGTTTATATCTGTATGAGATGTTAGTTACTGTTTGTATGTGTTGGTTAATGTTTGTATGAGGAGTTAGATAATGTGTTTAAGTGTTGGTTGATGTTTGTATGAGATATTAGTTAATGTGTATGTGTTTATTTTCGCTATACGTCTTTGTATTTTGTTTATATTCAAGGTGTGGTTTTTCTATGATTTTTTTAATATCTACAAATATACTTATCGTGCCATTTTTGCCATACATTTAAACATTATATTTTTTCGTATTTCCTCTTATCACTGCGTCACACCTTTGTATTTTCTCGTTTCTTATTTTCACTACAACCTTCACCATCAAAAAATAAACAAAGAATACACAATTTGCATCATTTATGTTCCATGTTTTCCCTCCGTGATGAGCCAGTCACAAGATTTATGCACTAAAGATGACGCAAAGTTTTCGTGACAATTTCAAAAAACCTGCTTATTAAAGAGCCGTTATTAATTTGCGTAGATCATTATGGTGGTTTATGAATAGCCGCCATGACACCTTTTTTAATCTCGGGGAAATAATATAGTCTGGTTATTTTGACGTCACCTTTGTCTTCCCTCGTTTATTTATTCATTTTCATATCCTTCATGTCACGTTGGCCAATTATATCAGTTTTTTGCGACATCCAATCAGAGGAGGTTTGATGTTTTTGAATCCGCCAATTACCTGGTGTGTTTTGAAAGGTTAATGAAGGATTTGCTTTTATGTCAGGCAGTTACGTACGTACGAGGTGTCTGCAAGCTGGCCAATCACGTGTTAGTTGTGTTTCCAGGCAGCCAGTCAGGATTCACTCAGCGATTTTAATGAAGCGATCAATAATGCAGTGTTTGGTGTAGCTTGGTTGGGTTAGAGAATGTTAGCGGTAGAACTTAGTGGATTGAGCAGAATACGAAATCAAGGAACATCACCACTGATACAATGGCCAAACTTCCTGGCCTATACCTAATCTGACCTGATCCATTCATTTCTACTTTTCCTCATTCCTGTTTCATGTTCTTCCTTCTTACGTGTTTTGATTTTTGGTGATTCTTGGGTTACAACAATTACACTAATATTGACCATGTATTCCTGATTTTACTTAAACACTCTCGGTATTGACATTATTCCTACCTTCCACGCCTTCTTATATCAATTCTGCCTGCTATTCCCATCCTTCGTCACATTAATAAAGAAAATACTCGTATAAGGGAATAAGATAAGAAGTCAAAGATATTGATATTTTCATACACCATTTTCACTCTTGCATTTTTATCTTACTCTCTTTTGCAGTCACTTGTTGTTCTTCACATTCTTTCATTGGATGGGATAGATTAGTCATGCAATGTGAAGTAAAGGCTTGTAATGTTAGTTAAGTTAAGTAAGGTCATGTTAGTATTGATGTGTAGTGTTGAGTTGAGCCTTGTTTGGTTAGGAAAGTCAGGTTATGTGGTGTTAGGTTATGGTAGATAGATTAAATAAGGTTACATTAGCATTGATATACTGGGCTGAGTTGAGACTAGTTAGGTTAGGTTACGTTAATTTAGGTGGTGTTAGGTTATTTTATTATTAGGTAGGTTAAATAAGGTCATGTTAGCATTGATGTGCTGTGTTGAGCTGAGTTTACTTAGGTTAGGTGTTGTTAGGTGACGTTAGCTTTGATGTTCGTGAGGGTGCGGGTCACATATATGGCGTCCGTGAGGCAGCCGATCATTATTCAAATCCCCGTTGGACACCTTGTAATATTTCACCTTCACGCGACCTTCAGCGCAACACCCAAACTTTTCCTTGAGACAGACCGCTCCATTTCTTTTCACTTAACTCCCTCCCGCCACTATCGCTCATGCCTCTCAGCTGATGGCGAGAGGGAGAAGAGGAGGGTTACATTATGACACAGCTGTCTACTGCTTATAATTGCTTTGTGGTGAGATACAACCGAGGATACGACCTTAGGCACGCAGATATTAAGGCTTTCTCACGTCTGTTTTCTCTCTCTCTCTCTCTCTCTCTCTCTCTCTCCCTCTCTCTCTCTGAACACTTAAGATTGAGTTTTCTATCTTCTATTTCTTCTTCTATTCTTCTTCTATTCTATTCTATCTTCTATTCTTCTATTTCTATCTTCTTATTTTATTGATTGCATGTATTTCTAAGTATTTGAAATGAGCAACGATGTTACAAGTAAGACAAAACACCCAAGATATTACATTTTTCCTCTGTGTAATTTTTGTATTTATTGATTTAATCTTTCCCTGTGTTGTTAATGTAATGTTTTTTATGTTACACTGTCTAGTTGCATTCCTAAATTGTAAGACTGGCACTCATTCTCTATTTCCCGTCATTTCTTCATTTCCTCATTCTCGTTTGATGTTTTTCCTTCTTACGTGCTTCATTTCTTCTCGGTGACTCGAGTTGCAACACTTACACTCCTATCGATTATGTATTCCTGCTCTTACCTGAACACCCTCGTTATCGACACTATTGCTACCTTCTAAACCTTCTTATATCCATTTTGCCCTTTATTCCCATCCTTCGTCATATTAACAAAGGAAATATTCGTGTGATAAGGGAATAAGATAAGTCAAAGATATTAATACTTCCATACACCCCTTTTCATTCAAGCATCTTTATCTTATCGTCTTTCTTAAGCCCATCTTGTTGTTCACGTTCTTTCGTTAATAATAAACTTCTCGATTTAAGCAATTAAGTATAATGAAAAAAGAAGAGATAAATGTCTATTGTTTCCCCTCTTGTTCATGTATTTGTATCCTCTCTCCTTCTGCAACGAAACAAAGAGAGAGAGAAGAGAGCGAGGGAAGAATCAAAAGGATGAATAATGTATTTCTACCCACGCCACTCGACCAGCGAAAGCATAAAGGAGGGAAGGAAAATAACACAAGAGTTACAGTGTGCTTTTACCATCACCGCCGCCAGGGGAAACGTGCTAGCGAGGGGAAAGGAAAAGTAAAAAGCCCAGGAGAGTTATAAATGTCTTCAGTACACCAAGAAAAAATGTTAAAAAAAGGAAAGATAACCTGAGGAAAACGCCAAGAACTAGAAATACAGCGACAGGCTTTTTCTTCCCAAAACACGACTTGGGGAGAGGTAAACATCGTACCCGACCAGAGCGAGTGCTGTACCCGGCCCGTCCTGCTCACACCAGCTCCGTATAAATTTACATTAGCGAGGCTTAACTTGAGATTATGCCTGCCGGGGAGGGAATAAAGTGAGGTACCGGTGCAGCTGTTTTTTTATTTATGTTTTTTCGTGATTATGGTACTCTATATAAAGCCAAAATGAAAGAGGAACTACTGGATTTGCTTATTTGTTTGTTTGTGTCTCAGTTGACGGAAACACCATATTTTTTGTTTGTTTTCTTATTTCCTGGGTTTTTTTTAATGTCAAGGCCTTTGATCTATTTATTTCCTGTTTCTCTATTGACTAAAACACTTCGTTGTTATCTTTTTACTTTCATTACTTTTTTTTATTTTCTTCTCTCATGTTCTGGTTAGTAACGAGTGAATCTGCTTATTTGATTTACCTGTGTTTTTAATGACTTAATAAAACACTATTCATGTTTCTTATCTTCTTCGCTTTGAACATGTTTTCTTAGCTTGTATTTTTACTTTACTCTTTTTTTTTTTTTCTTCCTACTCATTTCTACTACAAATTTGTCCTTTTTCTATGCTCCATTTAATTAAAACAACGCACTTTCTTACCTTCCTGACTTTTACTGTTTTTTTTGCCTTCTACTTGTAATTGAATTGATTTTTTTAACTTTTACTTATTTCTGCTTCAAATCTGCCCTCCTCTTCATTCCATTTATTCAATGCAATTATTTTTTCGGCCTTCTTTTCGACTTACGCCTTTATTCACAGTCACCAGGCCAGTATCTTCTTTGCTCTCTTTATATTTAGCTTTTTTTTTTTTTTTTTGCCCTCCTGAGACCTGCCATCTGGTGAGAATCTATCAGCATTTACGTTTAGCAGATGATTTGGAATGTAAAGGGAGGTTACTAATTTCGTCAGTACCGAGACACATTTTTACCGTGAGTTTTGGGTAGAATTGGACGATTTTATTGATATTAGGAAGGGTTTATGAAGGTCAGAATATTAAAGGCTAGAGTCTGTACTGTTTTAATCCTCCACGTATGTTTCTGAAACTGTATAAAATCGCCAAATAATAAGCAGAATAAATATAAAACCATCTCCCGGTACTGAATGGGTTAAGGCTACAATTATTGCACTGTATATTCACCATCCACTCACTTATTCCTCAGTCTCCAGTGTTGTGAACTGTGGAGAATCTATCAACTGTTTTTGCCGGCGTGTTGTCATCAGGGCACTTAATATTTAGAAAAGGAGCTGAAGAGTTGAGTTGAGAAGGCTATTTAGGTTATTAATGGCTACAGTTGCACCTCCTTCGTTCATTTGGCTTCATATTTACGTACGTTAGGTTAGCTTAGGTTTTTGTGGCGTGCTGTCATTAGGGCACTTAATATATTTAGAAAAGCAGCTGAAGAGTGGAGTTGAGAAGGCTATTTAGGTTATTAACGGCTACAGTTGCACCTCCTTCGTTCATTTATCTGATATACTTTGGAACTTCCTGCCTGCTTCTATATTTCTAACTTCCTATGACTTGACTTTATTTAAGAGGGAGGTCTCAAAACATATGTCCTTGTCTTTTCAACCTATAAGAGGACTGGCAAATAAGTGTTGTTTTTATTGTTTTCGTTACCCTTGGCCAACTTCCCCCTCTTACATAAAAAGAAAAAGATTGGCCTTATAATCCCCATGCGTTAGAAGAACCTTGGATGTGTTAGGGCGCGAGGAGTGAAGACGTGAAGCTACACCTTGTATCTCTCCATCCCTTCAGACTGTTATACACCTCCAAGTCGTTCAATATTCACCTGCTGTGTACATTAGAAGGACCTCGTGTGTGTGTGTGTGTGTGTGTGTGTGTGTGTGTGTTATGATGTTCAGGGTTAAGGCTTCAAACAACACTCTCTATCCATCTTCCTTTCAAATCTCCCAGTGCAATATGGAGCAAATCACACCACTAAATGTATTGAAACTGTATAGACACATGAAAAAATAATAATAAGATAAAAACACGGAGATGAAACAATATAATATCTTTGGAGTTTCTAGTAAGTACAGTGTTCTTATGTAGTTATAGATCAATGGAATGTCATACAGTGGTTAGAAATTGAGAAATTATGTGCCAAATAGCAGTGGATGTGTTAAGTCTCTCCTACTTATGCTCAGTGTCTTCCCTCCTCCTCCTCCTCTTCCCTCCTCCTCCTCCTCCTCCTCCTCCTCCTCCTG
>CM035205.1:31307806-31361855 GCA_020233015.1 Callinectes sapidus | reverse complement strand
ACGTTATTGTCTTGTGTTGGCCTTGACTATCTACGCTTCTTACATAAATAAATAAATAGATAGATGAAATCGGTAGCTTTTCTTAATACTTATGTTTCTGTCCTTCTCTCTCTCCACAGTGAAGGCAGTGGTGTAGCGGGTGAAGGGAATTAGCAAATAAGTGTGTTGGGGGGGGGTTATTATCATGTATTACCCTTGACCAACTATCCTCTCTTACATAAATAAATAAATAAATAAATACGGTAGCTTTTCCTAATACTAATGTTTCTCTCTCTCCCTCCACAGTGAAGCCAGTGGTGCAGCGGGTGAAGGCGCTGAGACTGACGCGGGATGACTTTGAGGTGATCAAGGTGATAGGCCGGGGAGCCTTCGGGGAGGTGTGCGTGGTCAAGCTGAAAGGCACCGACCGCGTCTACGCCATGAAGATACTCAACAAGTGGGAGATGCTGAAAAGGTACTACTATTGCCACGCTCACCTTCATATATACCTGTTGTCTTTTACTTATTGTGTTGTGTTGTGTGGTGTGGTGTTGTGGTGTCCTCATAGCCAGGCTGATCTTTATACCTGTTGTCTTATACCTGTGTTGTGGTGTGGTGTGGTGTGGTGTGGTGCCGTGTGGTGGTGTGGTGTGTTGTGGTGTTGTGGTGTCCATCTCTTTAAGGCAAGATTGAATTAATTTCTTTATTCTCTCACCTTTTATAGATGGAATTTTTTTAAACGGCTTCCTCTCTCTCTCTCTCTCTCTCTCTCTCTCTCTCTCTCTCTTTCTCTCTTTTCTTGAGGCAGTGGAAAGAAATGATGTGAGCATGATGTGTCCGGGTGGCGTGGGAGAGGCGGGGCGGGGTGCGGGGTGCGGGGTGCGTGCCAGGACAGAGGGCAGAGAGGGAGGGAAGCACTGGGCAGCAGGAGAGTAATGCCGGGGCGGGGTGCCTGGGGGAAGGGAGGGGACGCAGTGGTCGGGTTTCAGGTTCACATACCGTGGAATGTTGTTAACACCTGTGGAAGGGAAGCCAGACGCGGCCGTGGAGTGTGCTGCTCAAGGGAAGGGAGGGAGGGGACAGTGCAGCCTCCTGTCGGGCGGCGCCTAAACTCTTTCACCGCCATGTACGCCACAATAGAGTCCTTAAACAGCGGAATCTTAACAAAAAATCGACAAGAAGGATAGAAAAGATGATTAAATTGTGTATATTGAACAGTCTTTAGTTAATAGAATGGTTTGAGATGGCAGTGAGTTAAGGCAACCGATCTCAGTGGTGATATGTTGATAAGGAAGAAGATGAACCAAATCGCAGGAAAAGTGTTTTAACCCACCCTGGCCACTGACTGAATTCTGAAACACCACTGCGCCACACTTTCAATCCATTCAAAAGGCTTTAGGGGAATTGACATGAGGTTTTAATGGTAGATGGTTTTCTTTCGTGGTTTTAGTGAAAAATTAATGAGGTGCATGCGTTATTAACCCCGTCAATACCGGAACACATTTTTACCACGAGTTCTGTGTGTGACTTGACGATTTTATTAGGATTAGGAAGGGTCTATGGAGGTCAGAAAGTTAACGGCCAGAGTCTTCACCGCTTTAACTCCCACACAAGTTTCTGAAGCTGTATAAAATCGACAAATAAGCAGAATGAATATGAAAATGCGTCACGGTATATACTGAAGGGGGTTAACAGGAGAAACAGTCTTGAGAACCCGGCTAAGCATCGCTGTGGCCTTTGAAAGTAATCATGGAAAAGGAAGAAAAAAAAGAAATTCCTTCAATCTTTTATATATACAACTTTTGGGGGACCGGCACCTCAGTGGGCCTTTTTATCTTTTTGCCCTTGACCAGACTTCATTATTCCAGAAATCAAGAAAAAATAAATAATAAAAAAAAGACGTGATGCGCAGCTACCGTGGCTACAGCTTGAGGGAATTGAATTGTAGCACATCGTATTTGGCATGTGCTCTGGGGAGGGAAGTTAATGTAGAGCTGGTTATCTTTCATGATGGTAGCGTTACATGAACTATGTTTAGACGTAATGGAATACCGCCTGCTGTGAACACTTGCTTGAACGAAGTGGTCTGGAGAGAACTGCATTATTCCTCAGGATTTCACTTGGTGCAGCTGTAATCCCAGTTAGCCAGTGCACTCATAAACTTGACGCGTGAGAGAACGTAGCATGTGGTGTGGCTTGAAATTATATAATCTTACCACTCGTATGTTACATGGATTTCATTGCGGCAAGACTACATGTATGCATTTACATTATACTGCCTCGTAGTTTGTTACTTAATTGAATCGCTGCAATACTGTACGTCACTTTTTCAGCTTATTTGAACAAGAATGTGAGCATATATAAGCAGTGGTCTCTCTCTGGCCCTGACGGCTCATCTCCCCTTCACTGCTTCACACTTATATAATGATGATCTTCGCAACTTTTTAGACGCTCGTATTTGTTCTATGACTCGGGATTCGGTAGCAGAGAAAGGAGAACACTTGCCACCCATTATATCTGTTCTTGCGGGTCTATGTAGGGATTATTTCACAGTGCTCTCGATGTTAACGAAAGACAGCCGATGGTAATGGAAATTATAATAACATCCGCAAGATAGACAGTTTGCAGGGATTTCCCAGGCAAGGATTATTTGCCAGAGCTCTGAATTTGTAAGCAGAGACGACTAATAGTAGTATTAAGGCTAACAAATAGTAAATTGACAAGTTAACATGCACTAAATAGATTGACAGTTCATATGAGTTACTTAGCAGTACTCGAAATATTAACTAAGCGTGGCCATAGCACACCAAAAAAATATTAAAAAGAAAACTAGCTACCAGTGAATAGATTAGTTCAAATGATCCCGATAAACAGAACACTTCCCCTGCACTAGATAGATTGACAGTCCGTATGAGTTACCAGCAGTGCTATGAATATCAACCAAACACGATCATAACATAGGAAAATAAAAAAAGACAGCAAACAAACAGTAAATAGTACATAAGTTAACATGGCCCGGATAAACAGAACACTTCGCCGGAGTTTCCCAGGCAAAGATTAGTTAACAGTTACAAACATCAACCCAACACAACTCAAGGATATCATAGCAGTAGGAGAGAAAACCCCTTCAGTATTGGGACACGTTTTTACCACGAGTTTTGGGTGTAATTAGACGACTTTATTGACATTAGGAAGGGTGTATGGAGGTCAGAGAAGATTAACGGCCAGTCTGTACTATTTCACTCCCTCACATGAGTTTCCGAAGCTGTACAAAATCGACAAATAACAAACAGAATAGATATGGAAATGGAAGGAGTTAACACGTAGAAAAGCAAGTTAATACAGATGGATAGATAAGAAAGATTAGTGAAAATTTTCAAACATCAACTGACTCACTGATACCGTAGCAGTTTATAGTTAATACGCAGAAGAGTGAAGTTAAACACCAAGACTTCGATGGAGAGATGGAGAGATAGATAGAGTACGCGGGAGTTTCCACGGCGCGAACCAGTCAACAAATTAGGGACCATAACCATTTGGCTTGAGGAAAACCCCTAATGGCCCTGGACCCTCAGAATTCCCAGGAACGGTAACTCCCTCACGGTTGCCAGCGATCCCCGGTAATTTAATATGGAAGACGTGTGTGTGTGTGTGTGTGTGTGTTGGCCGGTCTGTTGGATGGATACTCGACTTGCTTTGCGTTGTCTTGCTTTGCTTTGTCTTGCTTTGCCTTGCTTTGCTTTGCCTTCTCTTGTCTTGTCTTCTCTTGTCTTGCCTTGTCTTGTCTTACCTTATCTTACCTTGTCTTATCTTATCTTTCCTTGCCTTCTCTTGTCTTGCCTTCTCTTGTCTTGCCTTACCTTCTCTTGCCTTATCTTTCCTTGCCTTGCTTTGTCTTGTCTTGTCTTGCTTTCTCTTGTCTTGCCTTATCTTTCCTTGCCTTGTCTCCTCTTGTCTTCTCTTGCTTTACCTTCTCTTGCCTTGCCTTGCCTGCTGCTGCTGCTGCTGCTGCTGCTGCTGCTGCTGCTGCTGCTGCTGGTGCTGTTTCCTCCTTGATGTTCTTGTTCTGATTGTTGTTCTTCTCGTCGTTGTTGTTGATGGTGGTGGTAATGATTTATTTTCTTGCTATTTTTTTTTTTTTTTTTCGTCTTGCTCTTATTCCTCAACAAACTTTTATATCTACTACTACTACTACTACTACTACTACTACTACTACTACTTTTTCTTTCCTTTCCTTTCCTTTCCTCATCAGTGGAGTTGCAGTTCCTCATGGCTCAGTGGTGCAGTGCGTGGCTCTTGGCTTGGGTGTCACGTGTTCGATTCAGGCTCATGGCAACTGTTTCTCTTTCTCTCTCCCACACACACCTATCAAGCACCTCCTCCTTCATCGACCCTTTCTCACGCTGATCTTTTGTTTCTCTATCTTTCCATCTAATCCTCCTCCTCCTCTTCTTCCTCCCAGTCCATCTTTATCTCTCTCTCACAACAGTTATTCTTTTCTTTTCCCTTTTTTTCTCGTTTCGTTCCTCAGTCCACTAATGATACAGAAAGGTGCCCGCTGGAGATAAGATACTCTGTTGTCTATAGGGATGGAAAGCCCGTGACATTGATCGATAGGGGGCTGCTGCTGCTGGGGAGGTTGGGGGTTGGGGGGGCGGGAGGTTCTTTGGTACTAAAGTTCTCATGAGGGTTAAGAATAGAAGCATCATTAATGAGATTACTGGGGTGCCTTAATTGAGGGGCCTTGTAGAAGACTGGTATTCTTCTTTCTTTTCTTTTTCTTTCCTTTTTTTCTCTCTTGTTCTTGTTCTTGTTCTTGTTGTTCATGTTGTTGTTGTTGTTGTTGTTTTTGTTGTTGTTATTATTATTATTATTATTATTATTATTATTATTATTATTATTATTATTCTCCATCCCTTTTTCCTGCTATTTCTCCTTCTTTTCTACTTGTACTTCTCTCTCTTTTCCTCCTCCTCCTCCTCCTCCTCCTCCTCCTCCTCCTCCTTCTTTTGCATGCAGTGAAAAATTTTTTATTCAAAATATCTGGATTGAAAAGAAATGCCCATACTATAAATTTATATTGCAAGTTTATAGTGTTTTGATCTTTCCTGTAGTTCATGGCACCACAACACTCTTTGTCAGAATGTTAGTTATGGTAAAGGATGGAGGACAGATGGGAAAAGATTGCCACTGTGTGTTAGAATAGTCATTGTAAGGTCAGGTTAAAAGGAAATGCAAGGTTTGTATTTCATGTAACTTTTATTTATTCATACCTTTATTTTTATTTTTATTTATTAGTTTATTTTTTTATTTCTTAAGACCTCTTTCATAAATGCACAAGTACTGCATGCACCATATATCCAAACAAATGTGCAGAGTGGATGGTTGGGAAGCACATCATGAGCTTGTGTCTCCTTCCACCCACTCTGCACTACGTACGTACCACCAGGAAATATTGACCTCAGCCTTTATGGTATTGATCCTGTCTTAAAAGGTGGCCAAACCTGAGTAAGGAACCTGTATTGATATCACCTAAAAAGTCTTGTAGGTTTTTATTTCAACCTTTGTTACTGATCTCTTGTAAGCTCCCTTGAAACGCTTGAGTACGTAAGTAGGTGTGTATTCATATTGCTATTTTAGTCTACGATTATTGCATTGGTTCTTATTATAACATGAACACATCTACAGCTCCTTATTTTTGTCATTTATCCACTTTACAAAACTCATTTAAAACATGGTAGAAAATTATTGATTACTTACAAAGCACACAAGTAAGTATTTCACAGCTAACTAAGACACCAACACTTTCCCACACCACAACTCACTACTTACTGGTTGGTTCTTCCTCCCCAGGGCTGAGACGGCTTGTTTCCATGAGGAGAGGGATGTGCTGGTGTTTGGTGACCGCCGCTGGATCACCAATCTCCACTACGCCTTCCAGGATGACAACAACCTGGTAATGATCTGTTTCCATTGCTGTGTTGTATGGAAAAATGTCTATTTGATATTTGATGAGAACCATAACCTAAGCAAACCAAAGCTAACATAACCTTACGGATCCTAACCTAACCTATCCAAACAAAACAAAACCTAACCTAACGTAACCTAACCTAATCAAACCTAACCTAATCTAATATCAGAAAATAAGGGAGCTGCAAGAACAAGAGTCAGGCCTACATGTGGCAATCCCTCTATGAAATACACCAGAGAGTGTTACATATAAATCAGGATACGGGAAAGGTTACAACTACTTACTGTATCTTTCACTTATCCTTATCGTTAATGGTGTCTTTCAAAATGATGCTCCAAACTTTCACCACATTTCACTAAACCCTTCAGTGCAATGACGCATTTTCATATCCATTGGGCAACTTTGTGTAACTTCAAACTTATGTAAGGATTAAAACAGTTAAGACTCTGGCCATTGATCTTCTGACCTCCATAGACCCTTCCTAATATCAAGAAAACCCTTCAATCATACCCAGAACTTTTAAAAATGCATCTCAGTACTGAAGGGATTAAGTTGAAAAAGACATGATAGCAGCCAGAGAGTTAAGAGTGAGACACAGTATAGATTGTGAATATTACTAATGGGAAAAGACAGGACAATAGAGTAAGGGCATATGTATTTTAAGAAGTAAACTGAGCCGTCCATTTCCTTGCATTTGGGGCCCCTATTTTCTGAAACCTTAGTGCAGGGACTCCAAGCCTTCTGAAGTGGTCCAGTTGCTTGCCTTTAGTATTTGAATGTATCAATTTGGTGCAGTTTCAGAGGAAAATAGTAAAAGTTGTTAATAGCAGCTTAGGGGCCCCCCTGCTGGGTTTGGGAATGCTAAGCAACCACATTTATAACTAGAAACAGCCGTGGAAATAAGACAATAGTGACTTTTTAGCTTAGGTGTGAGATGTACTATAAAAACCCATTGAGGATCAGATAAGGAGTGTGAGCATTAGTGGAAAAATATTGGTGTTGTAAAGAGTAAGGCTGTGTCGTATGAATTCAATTATCTACTCTGCTGATGAGAAAGAGATCTCTAATTTAGATAAGTTCTGGTAATCTTTTCATGGCAAACTTAGATATCCATTAGCATTATTACCATTACTTATTGCTGTTCCTAGGCTTGGATAATGGTTGTAATGGTGGAGGTGTGGTGTGTCTATTCATTTATTGGGTTAGTCACTGTATAACACACTTTTTGATCATTGAGCTTTACAAATAATGACTAATGAACCTTTAATTACATACCAAGAAATTACCATTACCTGCATGACTTACTGATGCATTTATGGACCTTTGTTGACTTCAGTGGTTGGTGTGTGCATGTGCATGTGTGGTAATTCTCTTGTCTCTGCCCACAGTACCTGGTCATGGATTACTACTGTGGAGGGGACTTGCTTACACTACTCAGCAAGTTTGAAGACCGACTACCTGAGGACATGGCACGCTTCTACATTGCCGAGATGATTCTTGCCATTGGTGAGTGTGTGTGAGAGAGAGAGAGAGAGAGAGAGAGAGAGAGAGAGAGAGAGAGAGAGAGAGAGAGAGAGACATGCCTTAGAATAGATATCTCCACTTATCATAGGGAAAGAATTTGTAATAAAGTGTAGATGTTTTAGGTACATTTCATCTAATCATTATTCATCCCATTATCATGTCTAATTGTACATCTGACTCTCCATTTATCCTGAGTGTCTGTTGCCAGCCTGTTCAGCTACTTTATGCAGAAGTGTTACAGGTCTTTTTATTTCTTTTATTTTAATTCCCTTTTTACATTGCCAGTTATTTTCAACTATTTGGAAGGTCCAGTTACAGTCATGAGTCGAGTAACATATTTAGCGTTATCTCTCAGTGTAAGGCGGCTGTCAGATGTGTTACGAACATATTAGTATCAACCTCAGGTCTTGGAAACCAATTGTCAGCAGGGCAGAGAACCTTGAATTAAGAAAACACAAACATAGTGGAAGTGAGTGCAGGAAGTATACAGGCTCCTAATATTACCCGATGATGATTTGATGTTGATGTTTTGTCTATATGCTGTATTTTTATTGCCTCTGTGACCGCAGCTCAGTTCCCAGCCAGAGTGCTTGTTGTAGCAAAAACATATTTGTTATCTTAAAAGAAATTTCTTGGTATTGCTATGATACTCCCTATGGGAATGTGATTTCATGACCGTCAATATACCAGTGATGTCAGTCCTCTTCATCAGGGATGTGCAACCTTTTCATTTAAAGGGCCTCTTGTCAAGAATCTTATGTAATAGAGGTCCATGTATTGGGATATTTCACACTTCAAAACCAGATTCAGTATTGTACAGTCCAGCCATTGGTACCAACTGCCAATTCAAAAATAAAGTACTGAATCCTTATTACTTAAATTTCTTATATGTATGTTTAAACTGACATATTAGGAATTTGAGTAATCATGGTTTAATTCTATAGTTTCAGAGTGGCAGCAGTGGCTTCTCAATACAATATCTAGTTTGTTAGGATCAGGCCACTCTATATGTTGCACAGGGCTTCTCTGTACTACCCTCTCAAATCACACTGCCCCACTCCTCCACAGACTCCATACACCTGCTTAAGTATGTCCACCGAGACATCAAGCCAGACAATGTGCTGCTCGACGCCAATGGACACATTCGCCTGGCTGACTTTGGCTCTTGCCTGCGACTCCAAGAAGACGGCACAGTACAGAGCAATGTGGCTGTTGGCACCCCGGACTACATTTCCCCGGAGATCCTGAGAGTGAGTTGTGCTTGTCTGTGTTGTGGTGATTGCTTTGCTGTTGTTAGCAGTTGTAGTGGTGATGGTAGTTGTGGAGATTTTTTTTAGCTTTCTTTTCTTTTCTTTTTCAACCCTTTTTTCATGCATTAGGGACAGGAGCCAAGAAGAAAAGAGCAAAACTAAAAGAACATTACCAAAACAGACCACTAAGCTTGTAAGTCCAAATTCATCACCATTCAGTTCAGCTTACATGAGTCATCCCTTTGGCTTGTGATGGCACCGGCTGAGCCTCATTGTAATGCACAGCACTGCTTGTCTGCCAACTCCTGCACATTCTACGTAAGTCTCTCCTCAACACCTCACTCCATGTCTCATTGGCTTGGCTCACATTTGATTGACATGCATTTCAAAGCAAGATGTCCAAGCTTCACCCACTCTTCCTCTCTATATGTGGTCTTCTCAGCACACTCTGCCTATTCTTATTTCTCCACAGATCTGCTTAAAATCAAGTTGTTGTCCCTAGAAAAAAGGAACATAGCACCTTTGAATCCCTGCATAACCTTGAAGGTGACACTAAGTGATGAGAGTGGGAGTTGGATCTGTGGGATTTATTTTCTACATAGAATTAATTTTATTGCTGCTACTTTCATCATTATATGTTGTATTTTGTTTGCGTGTTGTTATGGAATATTTTCATGATCTTCGTTATTACATTACTAATACTATTATGACTATTATTGCATTATTTATTGATCTATAAATCAAAATCCATATTTATGAATCTTTTATGTTCATGTATACATATAGTACAGTATTCATAATTAAGTAACACATAAATGTATATGTGATGTTCACTGCTTCATTGGTGTTGAAGAGCAGCTCTGTGAGTTTGAAGGTGGGAGTGTTGGCCAGCGCCGAGCTGCTCCTTCCTCATGGCACACGCTGAGCCATGGTGTGGTGCTCCTCAGTGATTACAGTGTCCTTTCATTGATGTTCTTGAAGAGTTGTGAATTTTCCTTGCACTGAATCAATTCGCTCTTTTCATCTTGGGCATGAATCACTGAAGCTTTATGGCAACTTCAGGTTTTATTTTTTTCCATGAAACCATGTAATATATATATATATATATATATATATATATATATATATATATATATATATATATATATATATATATATATATATATATATATATATATTACTTTTTTTCTTTTTACTTACATATTTCTTTCTTTATTTGTATATATGTATCTGTGCTATTCTTATTTGATGTTTCTATTCCATGAGAATATGTGTAATGCAGTATTGATATGTATTCTTCAAGTACTACTACTACTTTCCTTGAGATTGAGATACCTTCATGTGTTTCTCTGTATTGGAAGATTTTGTATAGTCTGATCACGAGTAGTTTGCTAAAGATAACAGGAACAGTTATTAATGTTGACTGCAATGTTCACTCTTTTAGGCAATGGGGGAGGCACAGGTTTGTTGACAGCAGTTCTTCAATCCTTGGTGGTTGGTTGGTGGACTGTTGGGGTGAGGTGACTGGAAAGGTTGGGATAGTTTTGAGTGGCAGAGTGGCTTGACCAAACCTATAGCTGCTTTGTTATGCTCAACTGCTGCTGCTGCTGCTATTGTTGTTGTTTTTGTTGTTATCTCATAAGAACAACATAGATTTGTGCTGACTTTCTGGAGTAAAACAAAACTCACTATGAGATGAGTTTTAATATTTCTTATAAAGATATCTGAAGATAGCTTTCCAAGACAGCCAGTTTATATGTATACTCTTCTGAGTCAGCATTGAAGGCACCGTGTGTGTGGACCCTCCTGGCGGTGGCCTTCCGTGTGGCAGCAGCTGAGGCTTAGATGAAACAAAGAGAAAGATTGGCATTAAGTGTAACTTATAAAGATTTTAAAGAATACTTTTATTTTCACTTAAAATGTAACTGTTACATTAGATTGAACCCTTTGGACTATTAATGTTTTCGATGATCTAAAGAATTCCCAGCACCACGTGACTGCTGCATCATTGTTCAGCTCTTGTCACCTTCCCTTCCCCTGCTGGAAGATTCCCCTTATTAGCTTTCATGGTGTTCTTGCTAACTGCTTATTTAGAAAGGCTTAGAGCTGTAGTAAGCCACTAATTCATGTTAGTTACACTGTAGAAGGGAATAGGTTTGTTTATATATACATATATATATATATATATATATATATATATATATATATATATATATATATATATATATATATATATATATATATATATATATATATACTTTCCTCAACTAAAAGTAGAAGAATAAAAGTCAGTTAGGTTTATGATCAGGATGGAAGAGAAATCAGGCAGTGTCTCATCATGAGAATGGTGTTTCAGTGCATGATGTTCGAGTAAAAGTGTTCAATGTGATGATTATTATAAAACACAAAGAAAATATGTTCATACAGTAGAGAATAATTAATGTTATATTTTATTTTTCATGACCATAGAATACATTCTGATGACTGGTATTTGCTAGTTATCATTATTACTTTCACTGTGTAGGAAATAGGAAATTGTTCAAAGGTGATTTACAAAGGTGGCTAACAATAAAAGAAATGGCTATTCTTATAGGTGACCATGTGTTGTTTCTTATTGTAGCATAAAGTGACTGTTCCTGCATGTGTGTTTTTATGAAATGTTGACTTATTAAACTTTATTCCTGAGACTGAAGCAGTTTTCTGCTTTATTAACTGTGTTACGTGAGGAACAGCTAAATGATGCTAATTCAGAAATACTACAAACCTTATCACTGCTTCTGTCCGTCCTTTGCATCAGGTTGCTCCTGTGGCAATTTCTTCTTGTATTTATTGCTGAATCTCTATCCTCATCCCTAGGCCATGGAGGATGGGCAGGGCCGGTATGGACGGGAGTGTGACTGGTGGTCACTGGGTGTGTGTATGTACGAGATGCTCTTCGGGGAAACGCCCTTCTACGCTGAATCACTTGTGGAGACGTACGGGAAAATTATGAATCATAAGGTACTGAAAACTTATTTGTTGTTGCATTGTAATGTAGTTTTGGCTGCTTGTTTGTATTGTAAGTTGGATAAAAAAGATAATTGAAATATGCATTTGTGTACAATATACCATTCATTGTGCAATGGACTTTTAATTCAGTGAACAGATAAGCTGAAATGAATAATGTATGATGAGGAGGTTATTGCAGTAATGTTGCTTCTATAAAATTATACTATGTAAGCTTCCAGAATTGCCTAACATGGATACTTTTCCCTTTCAGAATTGTTTTGACTTTCCCATTGATCTAGGTTATGATGTCTCAGAAGAAGCAAAGGACCTCATGAGACAACTAATATGTTCCTCAGAGTACAGATTAGGGAAGAACGGCATTAAGGACTTCCAGGTACTGTGCACTCAATTTTTATAGACATCGTGACATTGTAAATTTCATATTGTGGTAATATTTTAAATGTTAATATTAGGAATTATGAATAAATGGGATGAGAAATAAACTTGTTATAAATACATTAAAATATACACATTGCTTTGTTTTCACTTGTAACTTGATATTATCACTGGGTAAAAGATTATGCAATGAACTAATCTCCACACTTCATATCGTGTATTAAAACAATTCTCTTGGTCTGATGAGAATGTCTTTCATGGTTTGCCAATACGTGTAGCAAATTCTCTTTAAGGGTTGACAATTGTTTTGTTGAGCCACATCACAGCCAGTGGTAGGGATGTGTCATTTGGGTACTCACTGCCTGTCTGAATTTATGATTGATTGACTGATGGATGGATGGATTATTTCATTTTTCATCCTGCCAGAGTCATCCATGGTTTAATGGTGTGGATTGGGAGACATTAAGGGACAGTAAAGCACCTTACATTCCTGAGGTCTCTAGCCCTACTGACACTAGCAACTTTGATGTGGATGACTCTGAGACCAGAAGTCAGGATGCCTGTCCACCTCCTGGTAACGCTGCCTTCACTGCTCTCCACTTGCCTTTCGTGGGATTTTCATTCACTCAGGGGAGGTGAGTGACAACAAACATAAAGCAGGAGAGATAGGAAGCTTCTCATTGGTACATCATAATTGGTATTAGCAAATGCAAAGCACCTAGTAGCATTGCTAAAGAAAATTAATACCCCTCTCTCTCTCTCTCTCTCTCTCTCTCTCTCTCTCTCTCTCTCTCTCTCTCTCTCTCTCTCTCTCTCTCTCTCTCTCTCTCTCTCTCTCTCTTGCTTTTAGTATTGTTTAAAGAATTAATATTTATCTTCAAAGCATTAGAATATTGCAAAGTGAGAGCTGTATATCTTGTAAAAAATGTAATGCTAAATTGAATTCTTTACTGAAAAAGCACTGCTGTTACTTTTCAGCCAAATAAGTGACAAAGGTTGCCTTTTGACCGTGCATGCCACATCATCAATCACAATGACTGCCACCATCGATTCATTATCCTACGAGAGGCGGATCAAAGTGCTTGAGTTGGAGAACAGAGAATTGTTGCAGAAAGCAGACAGGATAGATGGCAGCACCAGTCCTCCCACTGGTGAAGACTCACAAAAGATGGCAGAGCAAATCCAAATACTTGGCAAACAGAATCAAGGTGTGTGTGCTATTTGTTATTCTCTCTGCTAAGCACATTATTGGTATCATTATATTAAGAAAATTAAATTAGTTGTTACAGTTGAGGTTTTCATTATTATTTTTTTTTTTGTTATTACTATTATTATTATTATTGTTGTTATTATTATTGTTTTTATCATTTTTTATATCATCAGTGTTAGGAATAATACATGCTATTGGTATAACTGCTGAGAACTGAAAATACCTCTTATTAGTAATTTTTGCTATAATTATTTAGTTGATAAATGTGAGTATGTATATTGTTTCTTTCCAGAAGATAGTGAATGATTTTCAGTGGTAATTTTGAAGGAAAACCATGTGTCTTTTACTTCCTGATTGGTATGGAAGTTTATTGCTATATGTTTGACACGTACTAATATCATATGTACATCCACACCTACAGAGCTCACGTATGAGGTGACGTGTCTGAAGAGGCGCCTCTCTGAAGGTGACAGTGAAGTTGATACTAAACTAAAGGAAATTGATAGGCAGTTGAAAGCCTCAATGCAAGAGAAGGAGAACATGGGAAGAGTGAGTGTTGTGTGTCCTCTAAGTTCTATCATTGCTGTGAAATACAACTGCTTATTGACACCTATGCGTTCCCTTGTGCAGTTAATGAAGACTCAATGATTGTTTGTTGACTTGCTCTTTTCTGCTTTACAGGAAATGACGGATTTACAAGAAAGACTAAATTTGCAGACAAAAGAATTGCAAGATGCCCTGTCCCAAAGAAAATTAGCCATGTCTGAATATAGTGAAGTGTCTGACAAGTATGTAGTGTGTGTGTGTGTGTGTTTTCATATTGTAGAACATGATTGCTCTTCTCATTTTTCTTCATGAATCTTCTCTTATTTATCTTAATAAAGCCCTTCCTATTGATCTGAGTCTGTTGTATGTAACACATACATAATATATATTCATTTCTCTATATGATACAAACTGTTAGAATGTTTCTGGTATTTCTTTCCTAAGTGCAACACAGTGTTCAGTATGTGTTGCTGTTCAAAGGTTTAGCATGAATTTGTATTTGTCTTTATCATGTAACAGCTTTGAATTCTGCGGTGTACAGTAGGTACTATAGTGCAGTGGGAGCAGGACTATTCCCATAGTTATACAAAAAAATTGTCATATTTTGTCTCATTCTTAACAATGAATTAATAAATAGATAAAAAGAAAGTAAAAGATTGTATGTGAGGTTGATACAAAGCATTTTGTGATCAGTATTTATAACCTTATATAAATGTTTTTACTCAATCAATTTCTTGTCTTCCATAGATTAACTGAATTAAGAAATCAAAAGCAAAAGTTGTCTCGACAAGTGAGAGACAAAGAAGAAGAGCTTGAGACAGCTATGCAGAAAATTGACACCCTAAGACAAGATTTACGGAGAGCAGAGAAGCTCCGCCGAGAACTGGAGGTTTGTTGCGATTGTGTTTCACGTCAGGGACATCATTTGGGCTTTCATAAAGTACACTCTTCAAATCTAATTGATTATTTATATACACCAACCTTATTCTCACTTCACACTTACGTGCTTCCATTCTTGAAGTTACGTTTACTAAGAACTATGATAGAAAAAGTTATTATACTTGTATGGGGGAACAATGACATCAGCTTGAAGGAAGGGCACATCACCACCATAGCATACCTCTACAGAGTCGGTCTGATGAGGCAGAAGCAGAGGCCACCAAGGAACGCAAGCTGAGAGAGCGCTCTGAGGAGTACACTCGCAGCATAGAGGGGGAGCTGGAGAAGATGCAGCAGAGGCCACATGGCAGGAGTCCTTCTCTTAACTCTATTGAAGCTTCACAGGAGGTGTCAAGGTGGGTGGAAATCTTTCCTGTATTCCTGTGAGACTGATGTATAGAGTAATGATACAAATCCTTTTGTGTAATGTTTGAGGAGGTTTGTTATAGGTAATGTTCACTTATTTTTGTGCATTTTTAGTCCATGAGGTGTTTGTGACTAACAGAACCAGTGAATCATCCAAACTGTGATATTGACTAGTGACTCACAAGTGACTAACCAAGAGAGCAAATAGATAGATGCTTTGCTTGTGGATATTATTTGTCTGTTTTGGTGTGAATTCAGACCCACACCTAATTCTTGTGGATTAGGAGACATGCAGGTTGTTAGCTGCATGTCTACTAATCCAAAAATGCACAAAAATAAGTGAACATTACATTACAGTACTGAGTATCCTGTCATTGCTGAATTAAAGGTTCTGGAAAAATTTCACTGGGAAATGTAAATTTTGGCAACATTAGAAGTTTGCCACCCAATTACTAGTAGTATTGGATGGTGGTTTTAGCAGTGGATAGTGATGTATGAAAAATTGGAAATATTGTTTATGTATGGTGAAAGAATGTGCTGCTCATCAGTGTTCACACTGATACAGTATAACTGATGTATAATTTAGTATTTGTTTTCAGTCTTATGTATTACTTCATTGTTGCATTACCCATTAGTAATTTTCTTCATCATTTTTCCCCCAAAGGTTGAAGTCTGATCTGGAGCGGGTGTGTGTGGACCAGGAGGAGCGGGCACAGCAGCAGGCCTTGCGGCACGCCCATGAAATGGCCGTCATGAAAGACCAACTGGCTGAAGCAGAGTCTGCCAAGAACTCCTTGCAAAATGAGGTAGTAAATCCCTTCTGTTGTTGGATCTATGCTTACTGTATGGATGATGTATTGACTTTTTTGGAATCAATATTGATTATTCTATTTCATTTTATTTTATTAGTATATGTTATTAATTTATTTATATTTATTTATTATTATTTTTTTAAAGATTTTTTATTCTTTATTTTTTTGTTTGTGTGTGTGTGTGACTTTAAAGGGGAGAATAAGAGTTCATAGTTCACTAACAATTACAATATACCATTATTTTGTTTTGTTTTACTACTTCTCAGGAACCATTCCATGTGTGCAGGATATAGCTGGTCATTTGGAATACAATTATTTTGTGGTAACAGCTAACCATACCATACAGTTTTGACAATAAGCTTCAGTTCCATGTATCTCATCCAGCCATGACAGGTGGAGGTTTAATGTAAAATGTATGTTAAAGGAATTATTTACTGAACCCCCTTCTTCCCTCCCTTTCACTCGAAAAGGTGGGCATCCTGACCAGAAAGGTGGAGCAGTTGAAGAGTGAGCTGGAGAAGAGAATGGAGGAGCAAGAAGACTCCGTGATGGATGTGAAGCGGCGCCATGAGAGAGAGAAGACCATGATGCTGGATGAGAACAAGAAGCTGATTGGTGATGTGGAGAGGGTGAGTGGCCAACTTATAAACTGCAATGAGGTGGTTAATGATCCATGTCAAGAGAATGTACGTACCTCCCAAAATAGCGTATTAGAAGCAGTGAATGTTTTTGTGCTAAAATCATTTAGAATCCAATTGTATTTAGCTGGTACTAATTCAAAACACTTTTGTTGCAGCTGACAGAAAGTTTGAACCGGATGCAGAGTGAGCGACGGTCATTGGAAGAAGAATACGATGACCTGAGAAATAAGAAGGAGTCCATTGCTCAGTGGGAAGCTCAAATCACCGAGATCATCCAGTGGTTAGTATTTAAAGCTCTTGAAGGTTCACAAGACACACCCACCTGTGTCTCTTATTTTGTCATAGCAGTACTAACAGCTTACAAGGAACTTATGTGCACAAATTTAATTAGTGCTATATATCTACATGCTCATGTGATTTCAAGTGAACACTATCTTGAATTATAGAATTACAAAAAGAATAGAATTGAAGATGGTAATCTTATTGACATATTTAATAATGAGATTTCCAGATGTCAGCACTGGTGGAATCATTGTAGTTGTTTTGAGAACCTAATTAGGCTGATTGAATTTAAGAATGTGTGGATTGTGCACTAATCTGACATTCCGTTGTTGCCTAGGGTGAGTGATGAGAAGGATGCCCGCGGCTACCTCCAGGCTCTTGCCACACGCATGACTGAGGAACTGGAGTCCCTCAAGGTCTCTGGTGTGGTGGGCAGTGGCTCCTCCGTCCTCACGCCTTCAGAGAAGAATTGGCGTAACAGACGATCTCAGAAACTAGACAAAATGGAATTATTGAATCTTCAGTCGTCTCTCAACTCAGAGATACAGGCTAAACAAGCCATATCTGAAGAGCTCAGCAAAGTCCGTGCAGAACTGGTTGCTGCACAGAAGTAAGTGGCTTTGTAAATAAGTGTGTAATTATTTTTTGTTTATCATTGATATAATACTTAAACATTTTGAATAGTCTTCAATTTATCTAACAAAACTATCCTTCCAAATTGATATAACACAGTAAAAGACTTTAACTATGATACAGCTGTGTTGACAGTCGCATTGTGTTCACTTACATTTGTACTGATACAATACCCCTTGGTGCACAGGGACATGCGTGAGACAAGACAGCGTTATGAGGGAGTGTCTCGTGAGAACATGCGGAAGGATAAGCAGATTCGGGAGTTGCAGACCCGCCTAGAAGCTGGTGAGGGCTGTAAGTAGATATGTGCATGAATTTTCCATCAGGGCTGTCCCTCTCTTATAGAGTGGATAAGAGTCATTGGTGAAGAATGACAGAACAACTTCAACACTCTTGAGTGATGGATTATCAAGATGCTGGACTTGTTATTGGCATATGGCACATCTTGTGTTACAATTGACAGCTGACATGTTTCATTGACCACTGTTCTGACGGTAAAGGTCATAAAGCACCTTCTTAAGAATGACAAGGTTCAAGGAGTTATCTAAATGATAATTTGCATGAAACATATTATTTATGTATAAAATATGCTGCTTATCTAATTTTTCCCTCAATTTTCAAGTCTATTAACATATTGTATGTTTCCTTGAACAAAGATAACATTTTTCATACCAACAACAAAATTTTTTTTGATCTTACATGAATGAATTTGACTTGTTGAGAATGATAGTTTGGTAGAATAAAATGTTGTGTCTTCTATTTGGACAATTTTCAGTAATTTTTTCAACACAAGAATATGGAAAAGCTTCAGTTTACTTCACAGTTTTTTCTTGTACACAAGCACACCATAACTAGAGCTCACAATATACTAAGACCTTTATATGTCTGTGCACAGCTCACTTTTTTCTGATCAAGTGTATACCAAAGGAACAAGGCTTGAGGTTGTTTATTAAGGTGCTACGACAGATGTTCAGAACTAAGAGGTGGATTTGACTGTGACAGAAGTGCTAAAAAATAATGCTTAAAATCATCAGTTTCTGATGTCATTTCAACTAAAACTAAAACCATATTTATCAAGCAGCTGAGTAATTATAAATACTTCAATGTTATGGATCAGTGAGGCACACACAAGGTGCTAAGTCTTTGTGCCAGTGTTCTTACTATTGAGTCCCCCGGGGAGCAGCGGCAATGGGATGCCCCAAAATTATATTTCATTCATTAATTTTTCCAACATCAGAACAGTAGAAAGTACGATATTACTCTAATTATATTGAAGGCATTAAGATAATGGCACTTTACTGGCATGAACTTCAAAGTAACAAAGCGAACTGATAATTGGATGCATAGAACAGCTCAGATTAATGACTGGAAATGTAGCTCAGATTTATGCAGAGAAAAGGCTAAATTTATGTTAGGTATTTATGATTGCCATTAATTTTGTGGTTATTGATGCTTTCATAACTTCCTTTTGTTTTTTTGTTTTTTTTAAGATTAATTAATCATTAATTAAAAATATTTTTATAGCTGCTTCTTCATTTATTTTGGAGTTGCTTTATTTGCGATATTTATACATTTGACATCAGTTCCTGAAAGCGCTTAATATTTTCAAGTTGATTTTGACTTGAGATAGTTTCCACATCTTTGTTGTCAGTGTGAGGTGTGTGTGGTGTTGACCCCTTGGTGTGGTGCAGTGTTTCCTGGGCAAGGTGGTTTTCCAATGTGCCATGCAGGACTTATTTAGTATAATCTTAACACGAATATAACTGAAAGGTCATTGCCTGTAAACGTAAATGTTTATTTTCATAGCACTATTCAATCATGGTCCTTCTTTTCTGCCTAGTGACGTACAAACTATTATCCGTTGTTTATCTACTTTGAGAGTAAGAAGGTGAATGGTGATGTTGACATGGTCAGTGAAGCAACCAGGAGAAGCTCAGCTAAGACAGGACTTGACCTCATAACTCCTGCCAGTAGCAGTGGAGCATTTTATATCCTATTTGAATTATTGATTTAAGAAATTATAGATATTGTACTACTTTGTTTACCCGCAGAATTATTATTGTAGAAACTTTAATTTTCTTTGATGGGGCCACTGGAGATTTTAAAGCATATATAAATAGTAATAACTTCCAAATATGAATCCTTGAATAAGGCAAGACTTTTCGTTTTTTGATCAGATTCCAGACTGAATGTTTAATGCTTCAGGAATGAGCATTCAAAGTACAACCTTGCCCAGATAGTGTAGTTCATTTACTCCACTTCAACTTACAGGTGTCTTTTCTGTGTACATAATTCTTCATAAGCTCTAACTATAATTACAGTGAACTCTTATGTTCCTCACAGTGTACTCTCTTCCCTCTCCCTCTCAACAGTGGCAGCAATGCTTTTAATAGCTTCTACTACAAGTGCAAGTTTGGACATATTTGTGGTCATATCTAGGAGCAAAGTTCTAAATGGAATCTAACAAACTTTTACAATCAAACTATCTGCTGGCAATGAAAATTATGCTGGTTGAGTTTTTAATACCTCAAAATTATCATTCATAATATTCCAAACTTCACTAAGCCATTTGAATTGCTTAACAGGTAAATAGTATTGTGGCTTTTGACTTTATTTTATTTTTGAAGAGCTCATTCATCATATACTGCAGTTTTCTTTTATGTGACATTGTGCTGTGTATAATCACGCCATGCTCTGAACACAAAGATTGTGGCATATTCCTGAGGGCGTGGGAGGGGTGGAGAAGGGTGTTGCTCTCCAGAGTGAGTGTTTGCATTATCAAGCACATTGAGGAAGCCACCTTCATTCCCTTCGGGACCACTCTCGACACCTTGATGGGTAAAGATACAGTGAAATGTGGAGACTTTAACTTTTTATTACGTTGCCATTTTTATTCAAATAACAATGCTTACCATTAACAGAAATGTAAATTGGGTTTATGCATTTATGTATGTCTTGGATAATATTGAAACAAAACTATTTACCTTGCTAAGCACTGATATACATATCAGCTCTTGACCTAAGTAAGAAACATCTCTTTGGGAGGATATACCTTTACTATATGTTTCTCATTTTCTTATTTGTTCAAACACACTTCACCTTTCCTCTCCTTAGCAAGTCCTCAGTGTCTTTATGCCAGTATTAAAGAACGAGGCTTTTGGACAGTGTCTGAAGTGCCGCCCATTTGTGGTTCTGCTTTAGCTACATATGTATTACTTGAATTCTGTGCAAGTCAATATCTCGGTTATGTGTCAGATAGATAACTGAATATCGTGTGGTTAGTCCTTAGAGCCTCATTCTGATATTGATGTGGCATACTCCCCACCCAGCATGTCACTCTGCATGCCCCCACCAGAGCTCCACCACAATGATAATTGGGTCAGCAAGAGGGAGGACCTCACTTTGTTCCCTTAGTCATGATAAAGATTTGAAAAGTTTAAGAAAATCCAATCAAGAGATGTCTTACTTAGCTGTCTGCACACTAGCTCCCTAATGCCAAACAAAGGCTCCTCTAACCTTCAGATATTCTAGTTTGGCAATCTAGTGGTCATAGGAGAGTGGAAGGATCATCATCATTATATGTTTGGTCCTCCTCCACTTCATATGGACGTGAACTCTTACTTATGCCTTTTTGTGTGTGTGGATACTCCCGATAGAGGTTAGAATGCTGGATAGACATCTTAAAGGCAGATCACTACTAGTTGGTATTGTGTTAAGTACATGGTTTCATTGCAGAGCATTCCAGTGGCATGCTTGATACTAAATGGAGCTTTACCAAGTTCCCATCATGTACAGATCTTTAGCTTCAATGCTCTTATACCCAGCATTCTACCATTTCATTAGTGTCTTGTTGATTCATAATCAATAACTGATTCATAAAAGAAATGTACATAAATGATGTAAAAAATGTTGATATGTATAAAATAGCATAGCTAACTAGATATGAAGGAAATGAAGGAACAAATGAAATCCAAAGTTAGAACACAATGGTTACTCATTTGTGTGGAGTCCCTCACTGACCCAGTTATCATTTCCCCTGGGCGGCGCTGCAGACACAGTGCCCTTGTTCATTGGGCTGACTAGCTGCCTCTGGGGTTTCCTCATCCTTCTCATGAAAATCTATTTCTGATCGCACGCACGCACACGCAGCTGCCACGCAGGAACGCAAGACTCGAAAGTTTGGTAATGTACTGTGACTGACCCCAATTTTGACCCCACCCTTGTGTTGTCCTGCCCAGCCCCAGTTTTATGCGTGGCTTTTGTTCCCTTACCCAGGTTTTGGTGTAAACCATTTCTGTGATGTCTTTTGATTTCTTATTTTACTTTATCAGTTATTTAAATTTTTTGTAACTTTGGTAATTGTTAAGATTAGCTGCATTTCAAAATGCTGCATATAAAGGGGACCATGGTAGCACCATACCAAAACCTGCCGTCCTGATCATTACCCAAGTTTTAAACTTACAAAAATGGAGTTTGGGTCCAGATTCTGAAACTGTCATAGCCAAGTAAAATTACCAGTAGCGAGTATGGCTGTTGCATTTACTTCATATGAATTACAAAATAGGTGTTTCAGAATTAAGGCCATTTTGAGATTTGATGGCTTGTTTCTTGCATTGACCTAACAACTAATGTTTCCCATGTCCATTGTGTTATATCTCATTAAATCTTAATTGTGTCAGTGTCTTTACTGATGTCAGAAATGGACTTCTGTCTGTTGATCTTTGTCATAATTTTGAACACAGTTCATGATTAGTTCAATGTCTACTCTCATTTTATAAAAAAAATGATAATTATGCATGTCTAATCCGTATTTGTGTATTTTCTTAGGCTCTATTGGAAGAAATATGTTTGGCTTTGGTAAGAATATTTTTTCAGCTGGAAGATAGTTGTTATCCCTAAAAGCTATTGATTGCACTCCACCTACTATGACAAGTAGAGCTTCTCAGTCTGCCAAAGTCCATCTGGCAGATGTTGTCGTAGGATGCGTCAGTGTTAGCCAGCCATAGGAGTAGAATGCTGTGGACTGCACATGAAAGAAGTAGACACATATGTGTAATAACCACAAAGACATCGAGAACATGTCCATTTCTATCAGTGTAATAGATAGTACAGCTTTGAACCCTTCCCCATTCTTGTCATGAAATTAAGTACTTTATGGAAGTCGTCATATTGTGTTGAAATGTTCCTTTTTTTAGATTTTGCTGGTATTACATTAGCAACTGTATCAAGTATGATGTGAGTGAAAGAATGAATCTGAGGAAATACTCCTGTCATCAGAGGCAGTCTCCAGTACCTTGAGCAGACCAACATGCAATTATCCCTTCACTGCTTGTTGGCAGAGTGGATTCCCCATGCACCTGTTTGATATGTTTAAACTTACCTCATCAGTGTAACTTCATAAACTTGCCTTTGTTATGTCCACAAATTGCTTTTGTATTTAGTGTTCCATGTTGAAGCAAACCATTCTTCCTGTGATAAATGCAGAGATTGGCAGGCAAAGCATGAAAGCTGTATTTGGAATCCTATTTTTTTTAAAGCTGTTGTGTGTGAGAGAGAGAGAGAGAGAGAGAGAGAGAGAGAGAGAGAGAGAGAGAGAGAGAGAGAGAGAGAGAGAGAATGTTGATATGGTATACATGATTTAATCTAAACCTGTCATCTCTTGTTCCTATCTGCATTGTTTTTCAATGAATGATCCATAGTCTAATCACCATCTCAAATCCATTCTGTTGCTCATTACTTCAGCAATGGAAACTGAAAGATTTTTCTCCGTTTAAGCATTTTAGATTTCCTTCTCTTCATTAATCTTTCTTCAAAAAATCTTTTAATGTCAGTTTTCATATTCTGGCCATTATTTGGAACATCTTTTTATGCAATTAAGTCCCTTCTTTAATTATATTAAGGTGCCAACTCTTCTGCCTTTTCCAATGGTCATTATTATTTTATATTGGTGACCATGTAATCATTGTGAGGATTTCGATAAGCATTGAAGTCCTCATGATGTTCTCATAGTCTTGTATCTGGCTCAAATAATATACATGACTAAACATCATAGGCTCTTTGCCACTCTTCAGCACTTACCAGGTTTCAGTGTCAACTATTCCCATTCTCATCAGTTATATACTATATCTTAGATATGGTACCAGTTGCATATATTTGTGCTTTTAGGGAACATCTTTTCATTAGTTGTATAAATGCATTTGCATAAAGAACAAAATTGTCACTGTACAAATTAGAGACTGGCATTTAACGTACATATATTCAGATCTAATAACATCAGTTTCATTATAAATCAGAGCTACTCCTGATGTGTTTGTGAAGCTTTTGATGATGTTATTGTGGTGTGTATGGCGTATGTGTGTGTGTGTGTGTGTGAAATTTGTGTGCTCAAGTGTGTATGTTTGTACGTGCACTTTGGAAGGGATTTTAAACATGTTTGGCTTAGCACACACAAAGACCTGTAGACCCTGCTTTGTTATGTGCATATTGCTTTTCAAATCAGTGGTGTGAATAAAAAGATGCTCAAAGTCATTTGCATTAGACACACAATTCAAAGATATTAAAGAAAGATAGTATATTTCATATAATTATAAAATATTGGCTGACTAACTAGTGATATGAAATGCATGTATTCTATTTCTTTATTTATTATTATTCTTTTAAGTTAACTCTTTTGTAAAAAAAGAATTAAGAATATGAAAGGTTAGTGAATAAGTGCAACTTCTCTTAGCTCATGGATTTGCTTGTGTCACAGTTATGGAGCGACCAGCCTCACAGATGTCCATCCTAGAGCAGTTTTTGAAAGACATGCCCCTGGGACGTGGTGGCTCACTGGAGTCGGAGGAAGGGGACGTGGAGGACAACAGGGCTCCTTCAGTCCCCTCCCTATCCTCATCACGGTCATTTGTCAGCCAGGTGAGGTGCCGCCCACTGGGGCTGGAAATGAGAGCCAACACTGTACAAGGTGTCTAAAGTGCAGACGAGAAATCAAGCATCCTGAGGAAATACATTCTTTAAAAATATCTGAATGCCTTCTCAAAACATTTGTACCTGATGTGTTATCAATATTATAAGGATTTTGTCTCATTTGGTTTTAAGGTCAGAGATATATATGACTATTGTCACCAATATGCTTAAGATTAATTGGCATGGTGTCTTTCCAGCAGGAGCAGTTGGGTTCTCCAAACATGGAGGGTCGCCCCCTGCCACCCCTGCCTCAGCCTGCCTCCAATGTGCCACCTGGTGTGCTACCCACTATGGCCCACCAGCAGCACAGCTCAGCTGCCCTTGGTCTCTCAGGGGGCAGCAGCAGCAGTGGTGGGGGGCCGTCACCTCACATGATGAAACCAAAAGCCCACCAGTTCATTGTGCGTTCCTTCAGCAACCCCCTCAAATGCTCCCACTGTACTTCCCTAATGATAGGCCTCACACGCCAAGGGGTGGTGTGCGAGGTGTGTGGTTTTGCTTGCCACACCACCTGCAAGGAGAAGGTGCCACAGATCTGTCCAGTGCCTCTTGATCAGAGTGAGTTGACTGTGTACCTTTGTAAGATTTGCTTATATATATGCATACTTGCTTACTAGTGTAGTGCTACTTACAGTAATTGTAAGTGATAAATAAGTATGTGCTAGTAATTTGCCTCTGTGATTATGAAATCAATTGCTTTGGGATAATTGAACAGGGAAATGTTTACTGTATTAACTTCATTACATGAAGGTTATATTTTTCACACAAAAAATCTTTCATAAGGTTTATAGTTTTAATATTTTATTGTTAGGTGTGGCACTCTTGCTCTAATAGTGAGTTATTGACTCACCAGTTACTGTTTATTGATGAATTATGTTTTCGACATTAGTTTTAAATTGATGGTGATAGCTACAGCAATGTATTTTGACCTTTTCTTTCTCTCTCCAGCCAAACGACCTCTAGGTATTGACCCAACTCGAGGTGTTGGCACAGCTTATGAAGGCTATGTTAAGGTACCCAAGCCTGGCGGAGTCAAAAAAGGCTGGTCCAGGCAGTTTGTTGTGGTGTGTGACTTTAAGCTCTTCCTTTATGACATTTCTCCTGAGAGGTGAGCACTGCAGAATGACACTGATAGATGTAGTAATAGTCTTCTTGTAGAAATATTTTCACTATGCCATATTTGAATTATTATCTGGGGAAATGAGGGACATGTTCCCGATTATTTATATTTAAGTTGCTAATTTTCATTCTCTCTCTCTCTCTCTCTCTCTCTCTCTCTCTCTCTCTCTCTCTCTCTCTCTCTCTCTCTCTCTCTCTCTCTCTCTCTCTCTCTCTTCTTCATGTTTTGTCACCATATATGAAGAGAGAATAGAATAAAAGTGTTGTTTGTGTCACTGGAAAGAACCATAACCCATGTGATGCCTTGCTGTTCCAGAAATGCCCAGCCCAGTGTGTGGGTGAGCACCGTACTGGACATGAGAGATGAACAGTTTGAGGTGTCCACAGTACGGGATTCTGATGTGATTCACGCCAACAAGAAGGACATCCCGTGCATATTCAGGGTAAGCATGGTGGGGTGAGGCACAACACACAGGAAACATCACCCCAGAGTATTGTTGTAATCAGTAGTTAAGTTTTCTTTTTTTATTAAGGTCATTAAAGGCATTTTGTTCAATTCTAAGTTGTCTGGTTTGTTGAGAATCTCATTTGTCAAACTTTGTTAGAATATTGTTTTCAGTTCATATTCGTGACAATTTATCATGTTAACTACATAATATGTAGTTTTTAGTTTTCCGATAATTTTTTCCCCCCTCCTTGATGATTGATGCTTTTGTTTCACACTAGCAATTATGAATAATTTCAGTTTTTGGAATGTAAGCATTTCAAAGTTTTCATATTTGAAAGTTAAATTTAGTCTTTGATTTACTTTTAATATTATTTCCACTATTCTAGAAACGAAATAAATATTACATTGAAATGTTTAATATTTTCAAAGTTTTTAAAATAGTGATAAAAAGAAGGATTTGGATTTATCAAATCTTGCTTAAAATATCAACATTGTTATTGCTAGTACCAAAAATTTGTATTTATGTATTTATTGGTCATCAGTTACATATTGTGATAAATTTATCATTAGTTATTGATTATACCACTTATTGTCTATAAGGTTATCATTATTGATACATTGACTATTATGATAGTTTTTTGTTATTATGTCCAGTTATACCCAAAACCAAGAATAACATAAAACTTCAAGTATGAAATATAAAACATGCTGTAGTGCAAGGTTCTTCAAAGTGTGGGTCTGGACCCAAAAGTGGGTGGCAAGCTGTTGTTCTGTGGGTTACCACATCATTAACAGCAAAATTAATAATGCGTGTGTGTGTGTGTGTGCGTGCGTGTGTGTGTGTGTGCGTGTGTGTGTGTGAATCAGTTTCCATATAAGAAGTATAAAACTAAAAGAAAATAGATGTATATGGATTGTGAAGTAAGTATATAAAATCAAACGGAGTCATGACTTTAAAAAATGTTTGAAGAACATTGTACTAAACTCATACATTTTCCATTCAGAGTGACTTAGGTTGACCTTATTTTTCAGATGACCACATCTTCCATGGTTGGGGTGCGGCACCACACGCTGATGCTCGCAGACACAGAGAACGAAAAGACCAAATGGGTTGTGGCACTGAATGAGTTGCACAGGATACTCAGGCGGAGCAAACTACCCAATAGACAGGTGCAGCACCTTTCCTCTGTATGACCTTTGTGTATTGCTGGTGAACTCACTTCTTATAGTTAAGCTTATTATATAAAAGAACTTCACTACTAGCTTCATTTAGTTGAAGAAATATTCAATTGCTGTTTTCTTTATTTCACAGGTCTTTAGTGCCCATGAGGTGGTGGATGGTAGTGTGACACTGATAAAGAATGCTGTGTGTGGTGCTGTCATCGACCCTGATCGGCTGTTGCTGGGAGCAGAGGAAGGTCTCTTCTGTGTTGATATTGAGAACTGCGGTGAGTGTCTCACACCAAGTATTGGTGTAATTATTTCCATACTGAATTTGTGATTTGCAGTTAACTTGTGACTGAACAAATTTAGATGACAAAGAAACTTAAAACAATACTGTAGATCTTGAATACTTAGGATTAGTTATCTGGAAACTAGTTATACATCATACTTCAAAACCTACGATGTACAGATGGGGAATTCCGCCATTGAGATCATCAGTGATATCGTCTTGAGATGAGGTGTTTTCTCATGATGAAGTTGGAACACTTCTACTTCTTATATCTATTTGCACATATTTTTCCTAAGATCCTTCATCAGGAGGGTAAACAATAATCTTTCTTCATGAATTTTTACTTTGGTGCAACATGTGATTGGCTCTGACTGGAGAGAAATTTAGCTCAAGAATACTGAATATTTGTTAATGTTTTATATGTTTACATATTTTGCACAGAAATTGCCAGGATAGGAGATGGCAAGAAAATCGTGAGTCTTGAGTACATCGCAGAGGAGCAGCTGATCATGGTAATAGCAGGAAGACAACGCCAGGTCAAGCTGATTCCTGTAAGGGCCCTTGGTGGGGATGATGTAGAATGGATAAAGGTGAGCAGATGAGAATACTATTGGGTTTGACTACCAATTTTACCTCTCTCCTGAACTGTTGCTGTACCACAAACACATTTTACTTCAATCCCCCTCATCTCTCTTGAATGTTTCATGTCTTCCATGTTAAGACATTTCTCTCAGTAATCCTTTCCATCTCTACATCAAACATTTACATTTTTGTGTAAGCTTCAGTTTACTCATTCATGTAAGAGAAACAAAAGTATACTTGCATTATTGTCACATAGTCTAATTCTTGTCTTGGTGACTGAGATCCATGCAATTAATTTTACAGCAACCAAGCCAAGTAGCTTATCAAAATTCTTCACCTTTCTCTGAAACCCTTACAGGAAGTTTACACATTCATCACAATTTCACTTAACTGATTTATTTTCCAGGGTTGGAAAGTTTATATCTTCATAAGCATTTTTATCCAAAGCAAATATATGGTTTATGTTGAATTTTAAATGCAAGTTTTCTTTAAAGAGTACTGGAAAGGAATTTATAAGTAACACATTTATTGCAGGTTTCAGAAACGAAGGGTGCCATCGCTTTTACTACTGGAAAGTTTAGATCTCCCACTAGTCTTGCCTATACCTACTGCTTGTGTGTAGCTGTTAAGAGACAAGTGAGTATTTGTTAGGTGTTGTTCATGTCATATCATCTTTCAATGTGTGTATTTATTTTTGGCAGCCAGATGTGATGAACTTTTCTAATGTAAGATGAACAGTAAAAAGTGCAAAAAGAAAACCAGAAGAGTGCCAGTTTTCAGAGTGGTCAAAAGGATCATCCAGATAAGAGGAAAGTGTTATTAAACCTCTCTCTTCAAAGAAAGATTTGCTAATACATTTTTAATATTCTCCCCACAGATCATTATTTATGAAATTAATCGAGCGAAGGGTCGACACAGACTCTTCCGCTCAATCCTGCTGCCTCAGCCACCCCAGAGCCTAGACATCCTGGGTGAGGGGCGGCTGGCTGTGGGCTTCCAGTCTGCCTTCACCATATACTCCATACTGGGGGATCAGCATCCTCTGTGTAAGTTCTCAATTTTAATCTTCACTTCGCTTTTCCATAATTTTCATGCCTCAATTTTTGTTGAGTATTACATTTTCTTTAATAGGATGACTTACATTGAATTTGTGAGTGATTATAGTTATTAAACAGTGCATGTGGACAAATGGGAAGTGTTATTTTGCAGTAAGAATATATCAATACCAAAATTTGAGTTGTGTGCCATATGTAAAGAAGAATTTTAGATCCTGCCAATCATATTTCAGGTAACAACAGTGTTGGGGCTTAGTGGATGTTAATTCTGTGTAAACCTAATTTGTGTTGTTTTCTTTCAGCTTTAGTTCACCCTGAGAGTCAGTCACTGAGCTTCCTCTCCATGAACCAGTGTGAGGCTCTCTGTTGCATTGAGGTGACTAGAGGGGAATACCTCCTTGTGTTTAACCTCCTGGCAGTGTATGTAGATGCTTCAGGTCGCAAGAGCCGCGAGAAGGAACTCATGTACCCAGCCTTACCGACAGCAGTTGGTGAGGATTTAATCAATTTATTAATCCATGTTATTCACTTCCATATTTATTTTATAAACATATAAAAATTGGGTCAACAGGTATTGGCACAGGCACAAGGAGTAACAAGTGTAACACAAGTGTAACTCAGTTAGTGACGATTGATTGGAAATTCATTGTGAAGATTTCATTTTGTACCTTAGATTAAAAATAACTAAAGACAAAGCATAGTGTTATCCTGCCATTCATAAAAAAAATGAATAATAATAATTTTGACCTGATGGAAAAGAAATTTCACATTTGTGTCAACTTGTGGTGGTGAGCATACTGATCTGAAATGAGTGTTGTTGTGTTTCAGCTGTGAGTGATGGCTTGCTGTTAGTGTACAGTGACATTCACATTGATGTGTTTGAGGTGCTTTCCGGGGACTGGGCGCAGACCATCAACCTGAAACGGACCAAACCCTTGATGCGCACTGGGGTCCTCAACATGGTGATGATCAGCGACCTGCCCCATGTGGCCTACCTCAGGAACCTGCACAAAGGTGAGTCAGACATCATCATTCACATGTGTCAGAAGAAGAGTAAAGCAATCATTGTACCAGGACACTTCTCATTTAATGTAAAATTGAAGTCAGAATAGATATTTTGAGAAGGGTTCTGTTAGTGCTGAACAGTCTTCACACTTAGCAAGGAAATACAACCATTGATAGAACAAATTGACAAAGTATTTTCAGGAAGGTGATTTGGAATGAAGTTGCATTTCATTGTTACTTGACAATGTACATATTGGTCTATTTTTAGCAATTTTTGCATTGTAATGATTATTGTGCTCAGATTAAATGGGAACCTGAATTACATGTGAAGAGTGACATCTTTTGTGAACTTATTTACCTCCTAGTTGTTGCTGCCAATTTCATTTATAATTCATTGTGTTCTTATTCTAGAAGTTACTTATATTGTTAATAATGTTAAACTTTTTCAGAGGAAATTGTGAGAACAAATGTGGATTCCAAAGGTCGACCAAAGACCCGAAGAAAGTTCTCAATGCGGGAAAACAGCAAAGCAACTCGCGCGTAAGTGTTTCTCAGCCTGTCCTGTTCATTCATCCATTAATGTCATCAGAGTCCTCAGACATATTTCAAAAGAGCATCATCAAATAGCTGATTGCTGCTGGTTGTTGCCATACTTAGATATCCTTGAATATTGTGATGTTACACTTAGGGTATGATGTTGGTGTGTGTGTTGTGACAAGCACCAGACCTCAGACCCACAGAGGACGAGCTGCTCTCTGGGGCAACGTGCTGTGTTTCTGGCCTTGTGTGTCCACTTGTGAATCTTTGGGGTAAAACAGAAAATTATGCTCACTCTTGTTGTTCAGCAGCTCTTGAATGAAACACCCTTCTTTTTGTTTGGTTGTGAATTGATTTTGTAATATTTTTTATGTCATTATTTTTGGAGCAGTGAGGACATAAAACTATCATGAATTATTATATTCTTGCTTTTTGATCTGCTTACTTGAAATTGGAAGATACATTGTCCATATTTATACAAAAGATAATGTATCTCTAGTAAGTAAAAAAAACAAAGCTCTGATAATTATAAAAAATAATCATATTTGCAATTGATAATATTAAAAAGTTATTGCTGCTATTTCTCATCATCTTACTAACTTGTTGATATACCAGTTACCATTTGAAATTTAATGCAAAATATCAGATTCAAATGATTGTTACTAACTGTTTTTACAAGACGTGCAAAATTTTCATATCATGAGTCTATCCCAAAACATTATTTGTGGAAAACAAGTGAAGAATGGCACCACGAGTCACTCACTTCATGCTCCACTCATCACGACTGAGTTCAATACCTAAATGACATGTGCCAAAATTTGCCTCTCCTCGTTTTTAATCTTTTATTTGTTTGTGCCACATGTAATTGTGATTTGTGATGCCCCTTGTAGATGACTTCATGGCAGTTTTGTTGTTTTATATTTTCATGTCCTTACTTTTATGCCAAGAAAGCCACACCATTGAGAGCCAGCACAACAGACCTTTCCTCCATTACTTTCATTGACCAATTCCTTGTTTGTTTGACTTGACATGTTCCCACTCAGACAGGTTCAGAACACCACCACGTCAAAGGAATCCCAAACTTTGTTGCCCTAACTTCCCTGTTGATCAAGCTTTTAAATGCCTCCTCCCCTTCTCCCCCTCCCTAATAGATCCCTCTCTCACCATTCATATCTCCGCATTGTCACCGAATTTTGATACTGTTTAATGTTTAACATCCATTGTTTAAAAATACTTTCCTTTGTCTAAGCTATCTAGTATATAAAAATAGTATTGATTTCTCTATACGGATTGAGTTCAAACAGACCGTTTTACCTAACAATAATGTTTGCATCTTTGGTAATTTCTATAGCTTTTGGATTCAAAAGAAGTTTCTTCTTACTTCTGTGTGGACCAGATATATTATAGAGAGACTAGGTGCCCAAAAATAGACATATAGTAATAGTAACACACTGACCACTTGTGGCACGTGGCTGGCCAGGCGGTTGAGGCAGTTGGAGAGTCGCATGCTCCACCTGGTGCCAGCGCCCCTCTCGCGCCAGCTGACCACCACCAGCCACTCATGGTAACCTAGTGTGTCCCCAGCTACACTAACACCCCAGTCAGGTGTTTGGACTGCAGGCAGCTGGTGTGTGCCAGAGCCTGGCTTTTTATTACTCCTTTTTGTGTTCTAATCTACCTGTAGTTTTGATAGAAGACTTGAAGCAACAGGTATGCCCCCTGTGCCTCTGACAAGTGTGAAAAGAAAGACTTCACACGTACACTATCACGCACACATTTACTCACTCTCACTCTCATAGTAGTGTTGCAGTAGTCTTTCTGTCTTGACTTTCACTAGAACATATTTTGAGGCCTAACAAAAAATTTACGTCTTTAGCTTACATATTATTTCATATTGTTTGTAATATTGCATACTAATGCAGCAGTATCTCTTTTATTGTCTTAATAACAATCACAACTACACTGTATACTCATTGTTTTGGTTGGTTGCAATCGTTCACTCAGATGGTTGTGTTAAAGTCTGTCGTCTTGTATGCTGTGTTCTGGTGTAAACACTCTTGGTTGTTTTCCAAATGTTTGTGGTTGAATTGTTCAGCATGAACCAGATGGCAGCCTTGTCATTTTGCTTATTCCTGTGAAATTCATCTTAGTTAAGCATATTCTTATTTAATGGTACATACCTACCAATTTTTCCAGTAGAGGCGTGCAGTATTATTTGATAGTCATAAATGTCATGTTGTGGCAGAGAGTCAGAGGCTCCTGAGACATACAATAGATAAGTGGATACTAGTGATCAATATAAGAGTGATGTGCTGGTGCTTGTCACGCTTGGGTTGTCTTGTGCACATTCCTGGAGCTATTAATGAGGCTTTATGCTTCGGAGACTTAAGCACTCTCCTTTATGGGTTCCCAGAACTGACCGCCGCAGCAAACTCATCTCAGGACCCACCAACTTTAACCACATCACCCACATGGGTCCCGGTGACAGCATAGAGATCCAGCGCCTCGTTGACTTGCCATCTCGCCGGAGCTCAACAGCCGAACAACGCACACAACCAACACAATCTATCCACAGGGTATGTGTATGGATACTGGACTGGTTAACTCATCAGTATGTACTATGTATTCTCTCTCTCTCTCTCTCTCTCTCTCTCTCTCTCTCTGTCAAGCTTATTTTGCATGATTTCTATGTACTGTGTATTCTCTCTCTCTCTCTCTCTCTCTCTCTCTCTCTCTCTCTCTCTCTCTCAAGCTTATTTTGCATAATTTCTATGTACTATGTATTCTTTCTCTCTCTCTGTCATGTTTATTTTGCATAATTTCTGCTTTTGGACACTATGCAGTCTCTTAAATAAATTTGCATTCTGAAGGTTTACCATTCAGACCATGTCATTTTGTTGGACTTCGGTGTTTTTTATTTCTTTTTTACATATTTCCTTCTAATCTACAGAACTTTTTTTAAGGATATATAAAAGAAGTGTGTATTTTATATGGAATCAATGTTAGTAACATGGTATGTGTGTGTGTGTGTTTTGTAGGTTCGCAGTATGCTCCAGACCAGCGGGAAGCTAGCGCCCCCTCGGCTACCCCAGGGGCCTGAGCCTCCACGCCGCTCTTTTAGTCACCAACCTCTTCCCCAACCTCTTTATACTAATGTTCACAATGGTAAGTAGGACATCCACCTCTGATTAGCATGCACTGAGGAACTTATTGACTGGTGCAGTTAATTTATAGTATGTACTCATGAAGTGTTATGTTGACAGAAAGTAACATTTTTACAAGTGAAGGGTTGAAGTGGAAAAAGATATACAAATGGTAAGAGATCATGATAAATGGGGCACAGTGACTTTGAGTGAACATATGATGGAGTTCTGAGTATGTAGTCTATAAAGAATGACATGTATTCATATCAAAATGGTGAATGAGTGAGAGATTAAAATCATTAGTGGGAAGAATCTCTGAATGGAAATAAGATTCAGGAATGTTTCTTGTAAGTATACAGGTGTGGATGGAAGTTGTCACCTTGAATTGCATGTTTACATATATATATGGTAGTCATTGCTGTTCCTCCTTCATTGTGCAAGAAAAAAGACTTAATGCTGAACTATTTCTGTTGTAGTTGTATCATCAAAATTGTTATGTTTTTCCAATATAGGTAGTGGACCTCCACCTCCTCCATTGAGTATCTCTATACGGAGGCCAGGAATACCACCACTGCCCCCCACATCTGCTGCCCCCCAGCACCTTCCTCCCCAGCGCTCACCTGAGGAACCGCGCCACCAAATCATCCATCAGCTCCAGGAAGTAAGTTATTTATATTGTTTTTAGAAGTGTTACCATTGCTCTCCGGTGGCAGATTGTTTTCTTGTAGTTGCTTGTTCATGATCAAAGTTTGAAATCAGTAGTTTACACGTTTGCTCAAGTCATCTATAAATATTATGCTTTATTTGTTAGATTTATATCTCATTGCCAATTTGTACTGGAAGTAAATTGATATTACCCTTCAGCAGGAGTGTGGCGACACCTCCCCTCGTCACTCCATTGCTTCCAACACCAGCAGTAACTTGTCTTCACCTCCCTCCCCGGGCCGGCCGCCTGACCACCACTCATCCTCCTATGATTCCTAGGGTTGTGTATGGCCTGGAGAGTAACTCTGAGCTGGTCCCTCACAGGCTGGGCTTCACGGACCACCACAATCCTGTGTTGAAATTGGTGCATTGATTTATTTCACATTGGACTTTGTAGCTCTTAGTTGAAACAGAATTGGTGTGAAAAAACTGCTTATTCAAACTAATGAGGATAGTTGAATGTGGAAATATATTAGATGAAATGATTGTCACAATTTTACTCTCAACCATTTATAGGGAAGAAAAAGGGGGGTGGGGTTGGGTCACAAATCAAAACACAGCAGGACTTGTGGGTGTCCAGAGCCAGGTACGTGGTGACACTCACTGCACCTTGTGATAGAGGCAATACTTAATCAAACACATTTATGAAATGTAAAAAGTTATAGCCTTTGTACATCTTGAAGCATTACCTCTCCTCTCTAACCGGCTGCCAGGTACTGTAACTGAAATGCATTAGTACTTACAAATATATAATTTATGGAGAATAGTAAAGTATTCTCATGGGGAACAAATACCTGGTTTTGGGACTTGTAAGTAATGTTGAGGAAAGTCTGTATTTTATTTATGAATTGAAATTTCTATAGGTAATGGGCAGCTATGAAAAGGTTCAGGCTACCTGTTGGTGCTTTGATTGTCTTACGTCATATATTGGATGTATGAATTATAATTATGTATAACTCACCTTGTATATGTAAGATCATCTTTGTTGAGATTCTACAAGAATTGGATCATCCCTGTTGTTTCAGGTTCCCTCATATACTGGTTGTCTTCTTCAAAAGCTTCTGCTAGTCATTCTTTACTCTTAAGTGGAAACTCAAGCCCAAAGAAATTGACTGGATGAAGGTGAAAACTTGGGGTGGTGACATATGGGGGGGCCGAATGTGATTTGTGATTGATGTTTTGGGAGGGAAGTGGGGTAGGACACCATAGCAATACTGAATAAAGTAGCTGTAATAAATGATTACTGTGTTTGGCGAGGTGAGTCACTCAGGGCACTGGCTCACTTATGTGGCTGACTGTCATAGAATATCTAGGTAATATCTGCCTGTCAATTAGTGTGGCGGCTGTCAGGAGGTAAGCATTGTTTGGAAATTGTGACTGGTGGAGTTGTGGCATTATATGGGTATTGAAGCAATGTTCTCCCAGGGTGTGTGATGTGCAAGGCAATATGTCCTGAGTTTCTCTTAACACAAATTTAATTGATCATCTTTTAATTTGGTGGAAATTGAGATAAATTTTTATTATGTTGTGGTTTCACACTGCAATAATGTGATTACAAAAGTCTGCTTCAAAATTTAGATTGGTTGAAGTTCCATTGATATTTGTTATGCTCAGATGTCTTTGTAAACAGGAAATGACATTTTATGAGTGAATGAATGTGAATTTTAACCAGCTTAAAGGTGGGTGCACGTGAGAAGGCTGTAGTCTTTTGGTCATGCTGTCAGAATAGAATGTTTTGAATCTGTGGTAGGAAATTAAAGACAGTCATTAACTGCTCCAGGAAGGACACTATAGTTTGAGAATCATTCCTTCAGTGTGATCTGTACCAGAGTCATACTTCAGAATTGTAAATGTGATGGTAGTAAAAGTGGCTGGCCATATTCAAACAGTCAAGTTTCATGTTTACAGTGGTGAAGTCGAGCCTTATCAACTACCTATGCTGCAGATCCACTGAGTTTGTCTTACCAATATTTCAGTAACTAGTTTTGTGTTAGGCAACTTGCATTAGTGGTCACAGTTTGATGGTAAATAAGTTTTCAATTCAAACTGTTGACCGAGTATTTGGTGTGGTTGTGTTGAGACTCCTGCTAGGCATCACTGCTGAAGCATCATGTTCAAAGGGATTCTCCTTGCCTCTTCAGACTGGTCAGTCAGTCCTTCAAGTTTTGCAGTCATTTCCAAATTAGTGTGGCATCTTGCTGAGGCTTTGAACACCATGATTCTGAAGCATTGAACTGATTTGTTGATAATAATCTTTCCTTCCCTTGCCCTCCTCACTTCCGAGTCTAATGGTCATGGAAATGTTTCTTGACTCTTGTTTGTAACCGAGCAGTTAGATAACAATAGCAACTGAGTGACTGTTCAGGAACAAAGTAGCTGTATGCAAATTATTCTTAGTTGCTTGTGTATAAAAGCAAATAATTTTTTTAGTGTTCTTGCCAATCCAGTGTGCAAGTCATACCTCTGTTATCTGTGACTTGCCAGTCTTGTCAAGGGTATTTAAAATAATGTCCAGTAATTTGATATAGAGACAGAACTTATCTTAGTACTTTTTTTATGAAAAGTATGAGTACTACTATGCTGTCAAGTTATTTTCTCTTGTAAGTACAATCTGTAAATATGCTCCCTTAGCGATTATGTTAAAAGAAATCTATGAATACTGACGTGTACATTCATATTTCAGCTCGTATTGTAGTCAATAATTTATGATTGGAATGGCTGCATCACCGGCCCTGTGTATATTAGCTTTTGTAAAATAGATATTTCTAGAAATATGGCAATACTATAATGGGTGAGTGGTGTTTTATTGCTTCCATTGTGGTGTTTGTGTGTGTGTATTTGTGATTATTTTATCCAGTTATGATTTATAAGGCTTAAGTCATACATGTTCCTGCTAGGGGTGGTACTTGTAATAAGTCATAAGTAGCTACCCATAATTCTACTCATTGCTGTCTAAAATCTGTCGTAGCTATGAGTTACAAGCTGGCTTCACTAGCTGCTAGAAATTGCAGAAATTTAGTATGAATAAAATATATGAAATATATACATTGAATAATAGAGAAAAGGGTCTGAAAGGTAAAAATGTGTACTAGATATTTTTAAGTAACAAACATGCCTTGTCTTTTAAATACTCATACAAGATCTGCCATCAGAGTGCAACCTCAAAGATAAATAATAGTTGAGCGCATGTGACAAAAAAGGAATAATGGGAGAAATTTTGTTGCAATATTTCTTGAATTAGTGTGGTGGTGGTGAGTGACTGAGTGGCGTGTGAGATAGCTTACAGGTAAGAAAGATTGACAGACAAGAAGAAAACCAGCAATTAATGCCAAAACAGAGAGAGAGTAAATGATTATTGAAATTAGAAATAAATACTTGCAAGACAGAAACAATAGAGTGTGATAAGACAAGAAATTATGGGTTCAAGTTTGGAAAAAAATCAAGGAAGATATAGGAAGAAATGATATTGCTACCAGCTATATTACGTATATATCTATCTATATTTATCTATCCATCCATCTATCTATTTATCTAACTATCTATCTATCTATCTATCTATCTATATACGTATATATATATATATATATATATATATATATATATATATATATATATATATATATATATATATATATATATATATATATATATATATATATATATATATATATATATATATATTAATTGCTACGTGTATGTTTGATTGTTTCTTATAGTTTCCCTTTATTTTCCTGTATTCTCATAAGGAAAAAAAAAAATAATAATAAGTACAGTATTTAACTAAGCATAACTTGCGTGGTGAAGAAATGGAAAGTGAATGCATGTAACGAAGGCAAAAGTGACAGGCTGTAGCGAGACTGGCGATGCACAGAGAGTGTTGAGAGAGTTCTGAACTTTGAAACTGTTGCAAATGACATCGGTTGGCTGCAGAGAGAGAGGAGGAGAGTGAGTTCACGCTAAGTTATAAATAGTTACATCGATTGTTTAAATTTCCTGCATTTACATGAAAATATCCAATTGCATAACTTTTGTGTTGTGTAGTTTATTTCTTTCACCTATTTCATATGATTTTTTTGTCATTACTTATTATTATTATTATTATTATTATTATTATTATTATTATTATTATTATTATCATCATCATCATCATCATCATCATCATTATTATTATTATCATCATTATCATTGTTATTATTACCATTATTACCACCACTATTGCCCACTACTACTACTACTACTACTACTACTACTATCAATACTACTACTACTTCTGCTGCAACTATTACCATCATCATTAATATTATCACACCAATGTTTTCCTCTTTACATTCCTCTTTCCTTTCCCGGCTTGGCTTATACAACTCCCACGCCAGGAAGGCTGGTGGTGGTTGAACCTCTGCCCTCTCTCTGTCCTTGTCATGACCCAGACACGGAGATGGACTTCAAATATAGCCCTGCGAGCTTCGTATGTATTTATTTGCCTTGCCTTATTTATATTGTTGTAGAACATATAGTTGTGGCTGCAGCCCAATGATTTGTGGCCTTATTAACGTATAGCTACTCGTATGTTTGTTTATTTATTGATTGTCTGTTGAAGTGCCTTGGTACTGTTTGGCAATCCTTCGGTATAATATTGGTTTGTGATGGTGAAGCGCGTTGAGCAATTAATCTGTGTTTGGGTTTAAAGATTTTTCAGAAATGAGTTGGTAACGTATATTTTACCTGCCAAAAATGTGTTTAGGATACTTAAGCAATAATACTAGTAATATTTCAGGGTCTTTGCTGACATCTTATACATCAGACTGCATTGAACGTGAATGGGGAGTTTTCAAGGATGTCTTCGTGATTTTAGTGAGAATTCATTCCGCATTGTGCATGTGCATGCACGCATACTCACATACTTGAGAATACGTTTAGTCATTTATTTGTGGTTTTGGAATTATTGATGACAAAAGAACAAACAAGAGCCTCAAGCCGCACGTCATCATACTTCAGTGACAAGTGTTGGCGAATTTTTGTCCTTGCACTATCCTGGATAAGCCACCATTGCCACATCCTCCTCCTCCACCTCGCCATTATACTCTTCCTCCCTCACCCACGCCCCTTACTCATCATCATCACCTTGGCGATTCATTCTGCTGCCTGGACGAACACCTGCACTGAATGCCTACATCTGCCTTTTGTGTTCCTGCTCATTCTGCTGATCTTTTTTTTCTTCTTTTTGCTCTCGTTTTTGTTGTTCTGGCTCTCCTTGTTTTCGCTGCTGTTCTCGACTTTTTTGTTGTTGTTGTTGTTGTTTTACTACTACTACCACTTCTACTACTACTACTACTACTACTACTAGTACTACTACTACTACTACTACTACTACTACTACTACTACTACTTTCAGTCGCTAGCATCACTCAGAAAAATAACCAACGTACGAACTACTACTCTTTGTTTTATTGAGAGCATATCGCATCGTGACTACGACTACTACTACTACTACTGCTACTACTACTACTACTACTAGTAGTAGTAGTAGTAGTAGTAGTAGTAGTAGTAGTAGTAGTACTTTTCCAGTCGCTAGCATCACTCAGAAAAATAACCCCCGTACAAACTACTTATCTTTGTTTTATTGAGAGCATAGCGCATCGTGACTACTACTACTACTACTACTACTACTACTACTACTACTACTCTACTTCCAATACTTCCTCCTCCTCCTCCTCGTCTTCTTCCTCCTCTTCTTTTTCTGTTGGGTTCGACATGCCTTGCTGCCTCCCACGTACCTTCCCTCCTTCTCTCGCCAACAAAAGTAAAGAAGGTGACTGGTAAATCCTTGTCATTCTTATTTGAAAAGGAGGTTCTGGTGTGGGCGTGTCTGCATCCCCAACTGGAATCTCGGGCGAAGAATCTGAAGCGAACCGTATCCTTCGTAAAAATGTTAAAAACTAAAGAGAAACAAATTTGGGCATTGGCTAAATTGTTTTATACGTTGTGGATAGTTTGTTCTTAATTTCGAGCCATCAGGGGAGACGCTCAGAAGCTCCTGTGGTGTTCTGTAGCGTAGCATGGAAGACAGGGTTCACTCATGCTGCCATAAATCTACTTGCTTCAGTTCTGCAGTCCTAAGTGTGAGGTGGAGAGGTGGAGCGACGAAAGTATGGATGGGAATAAAAGGTGGAAATAGAAGGTACGTATGGCTTCCACCAGTATGCTTCCCTCACTTAATTAACTCACCAAACTCATGTTTTATCAGTATTTTATTTCAATGTTTTGTTGTTTTCTTCAGTTGATAAGTGCAAACTGTTGAACTAATGAGCAATAAATATGTTAGGTTAGATTAGGCTAGGTTAGGATATGGTACACTCTTTCCTTTGTGTGTATGTGTGTGTGTGTGTGTGTGTGTGTGTGTGTATTTAGGCGGGATCGGGAGCAGGGATGGTGGAGGGGAATTTCCTTGCAGAAGCAGCCATGACAATGAGTTCGCAATCCAAACACTTGAGAGCGTCCCTCGGGCTAGGGTCGTGAGCAGCAGCAGCAGCAGCAGCAACAGACGTGTTGTCTCATGTTGTCATGTGAGGAATAGGAACAAAGGATGTCTGTGGGGAGAATGCATTGATGTAATTTATGAAACCTAATGTGAATGTTTGAAGGGAAATAAGAATTAATGAGTGAACTATTTCTCTCTCTCTCTCTCTCTCTCTCTCTCTCTCTCTCTCTCTCTCTCTCTCTCTCTCTCTCTCTCTCTCTCTCTCTCTCTCTCTCTCTCTCTCTCTCTCTCTCTCTCTCTCTCTCTCTCACACACAAAACTAAACCAAACCACCACACCTAACCTAATAGGATTGCCATATAATTATGAACTATTACCTTCTTTAATACCTGATATATTGAAAAATATGTAGATAATAAAGAAAACTTGTTTATCTTTACTGCAATAACAAGGTCAAGGCCACACACAAATAAACAATGATTCAAACTAACTTCTTATCAACGCTGGTTAAGCGACGTTAGGCGACGTAGGGAAGGCAGGGAGCATCGACTTAGTACAGGACAGTACAGCAGGACTACAGATTAGTCTTGACCGAAACGAATAAAGCCGCTACCATCTGGCGAACTCTTCCCCCTCTCCCATCATTTCAACCTACAGTAATGTAAGGTGTGTGTGTGTGTGTGTGTGTGTGTGTGTGTGTGTGTGTGTGTGTGTGTTTTAACAGTTAATGATGGAAGCTGAAATTCCTGACCTTTGAGGGATTTTCAAAAATCCCTCCGGACTCAGATTTCGACATGTAGATTCCGGACATATCCCGAAAAATCTGGACGTATGGCAACACTAGACATGTATGGACTATGGCTCCTGTAAAGCAGAGGTGAGGAACCTTTGTCTGTCAAGGGTCACTTGAATATTTTAAACAAAGGTCACGGGCCATAAGAAAATGTTATTATTTTGTTAACATTTGTAACTTACTTTTAATTAACTGTCATTATTATATGTATTACTATTCAACTATGTATATTCAAGATAATGACTGTGCCACATTTCGAGTTTATTGATATTCCCAGTACATGATATGAAAATAGTATATTTCATTCATTCGTGACTCATGGCTTTATGAAGTACCATTTCTGAATAGCGTTGCGGGCCTTATGGGGCCCAGAGGCCGGAGGTTCCTCACCTTTCCCCTATCTTCCGTCTTCATTCTTTCACGCAGGTGTGAGATGGGTAGACTTGCGCGGCCAACTTGTCTTGGAACCTTTCTCCTTCCTTCTAGATTCAGAATTGCTCAAGTTTAAACTTCCCACACACATGAATCCTGGTAAGGACAGACTATCGCCCGCGGCGTGTGCTTTTGTCACGGAACGCCTCCCCGTATGATAACAGTTACTGAGCTGCACGTTGTATCTATTGCACTACCTCCATTCCACTCCCCCCTCCCACACACACACACACATGCACAACGTAGTGTAGTGGTTAGCACACTCGGCTCACAATCGAGAAGGCCCGGGTTCGGGTCCCCGGCGCGGTGAGGATGTGTACATAGGTCCTGTTCACCTCGCAGTAAGAAGGTACGGGATGTAACTCGAAGGGTTGTGGACCCGCTGTCCCCATGTGTGGTGTATGATGTATTACATATTGTAGTGCATATCCTCAGATAGTAATTAAACAAAAATATCAACTTTTAACAAAACACGCAAAAAAAAAAAGAAAATAATGATAATAATAATAATAATAATAATAATAATAATAATAATAATAATAATAATAATAATAATAATAAATAATAATGAAATAAAAAAACTAATAAATAAATGAGAAAAGAAGTCTCAAGCATCCAGTTTTCATGACGGCTTACCCTTGCCAACCTGATTCTTACACCTTTGTCTCTATGGACAAGGTAATGCAACAAACACGCAAGGGAAAAAGCACTTCAAGACAAAAGACAAGGTCAAGGCAAATGTTGGTCCAAAACATTTTTTACAAAGGAAGTATTTACATCCGTGATTGTAACTTTCAAGGGCTTCCACCAGATAATTAAATACACTTGTCCCGGTAAGGACACTCACTCAGCCAGCAGCCGGTGGCGAAAAGCTGCAGGGGAGTGAGTCATCGTGACGGCTAAAATATATATAGTTCTTTTGTAAGTCTCATTCTTCCGCTGCGGTTACACGATGCATCAAACGTAATTCATATTTTAAAACGCAAATTTTTTTTCTTTCCAGTCGCTAGCATCACTTATAATAAAAATAACCCCGTACGAACTACTTTTCATTGTTTTATTGAGAGTACAGCACATCGTGACTCTCTCGTCCAGGGGTTGTACTTATAGTCTCAAGCATTTCAGCGTCTTACCTTCATTACGTTTAGAAAGCTGTAATAGATTCTACTCGGGATTTTGAGGATGTTTTCATGAGAACTTCACTAATCATGTCTGCAGCCTGTGAAAATAGTCTACATGGCCGAACAAAGAATTTTAAAAATCTATCTTGGGAAAGGGATAGCGATTATTTCTTCTTTTTCTTTGTAACTTCTTTTCCTGGTGCCATAACCACATATCCCTCACTGGTTACCACTCAGACGAGCAGCTTGCCACCACCACCTTGGAAATCACCGCCCTGGGATGTTGAACCAGGATGCCAACGTTCCTGCAAAGTATATTTTCTTTTTATTCGAATTATGTCAGACGTTGTGTTCGCTTTTCCAAGACGCGTTTTTCTTTTATGTAAGAGGGGAAATCCGACCAAAGGTAAAAAAGACAAAATAAAAAGCCCACTAATTTGCAATTCTCCTCTTAAATAAAGTCAAGTCATAGGAAGTTGTAAATATAGAAGCAGGTAGGGAGTTCCAGAGTTTGCTTTGAAATGACAGCCTTCAGTGTTGAAAAAAATAATAGTGATAATAATAAAAAGACAAATAAATGAATATAAAAAATCAGAAAAAGGGTTAAAACATGCCTCATCCATGACCATAACAATACCAGTTTTTTGAAAGGAAGTGAAGTGACATAGGGCCTGAAATATTGTGTTTAGCTTGTATTTTGAAATGCTTTGTCTTCTTGTAAGGAATAATAAATAGAATTGTTATGTTTGTTTGTGTGTGTGTGTGTGTGTGTGTGTGTGTGTGTGTGTGTGTGTGTGTGTGTGCGTGCGTGGGGGGGGGGGGGAAGGGGGCGTGCGTATGTGTTTCACTGAAGATGTACGGAAATCACAGAAACATCCTTAAAAAACCAACAGAACCTATAGATACTGACAAAGAGACTAAAACACTTAAAAGAATACTGTCCTTGAGTTCAAAGTTGCTGGTGGAAGGTTTGTTCTTGGCTGCGAAAAAAAAAAACTCTGTAAGGAATCTGGTGGTGGTGGTGGTGGTGGTGGTGGTGGTGGTGATGCTAGCGAGCTCAGGAGGAACACGGTGATGCAAGGAGGTGGTGTTATTCGCAGGTATTGTCCGTGTTGTAGTACGAGGTCACGTGATGCAATTATAAGTGGGAGTGTGAGATGATGAAACCAGGGAAACGTGATGTCCTTTGTGTGTGTGTGTGTGTGTGTGTGTGTGTGTGTGTAGTAGTAGTAGTAGTAGTAGTAGTAGTAGTAGTAGTAGTCATGGTAGTGGTAGACAGTAGTAGTGGTAGTAAGAGCAGCAGCAGCAGCAGCATCAGTAACGTATCTATATGCTTGGCCAAACGCTGGCATTCAATTAATAAGTGAATAACAAGTTAATAAGGGTAAGGCTTATATTTATATGTATGTAAGTTAGATAAGTAACGGTCGTCAAAAGTATGTTAACGCCCCGCTATCTCTTGTGGTTGGTTTTACATGTTCCTTCTGTTTTAGGTTCTCTGATCTGTCAATCTCCTGATGGAAAACTAACATCTGACAAGCTCCATGATCAGGATATCGGTGGTTGAGGGGAAGCGCAAAGCTAGGAACTGAACACGAAAGGGCACTCGACTCTTCATCAAAACTGTACCAATATCTGTGAACGTCAACCTAGAATGACCCAGACCAAGGCGACGCCTCACATGTTTCTCTCCCAAGACCAGATTGATCTCTTGTTGATGATTTTCAGCAAAACAACTTGCCTATGCGTAAGCACTCACTAATAGACGGAGGAAAGGGACGCACCAGCAGCTCCACTTGTATCCCTCTTGTTCCTTGTGTCTTCCTCGTTAATGATGTTGTGAATTATGACCATGATGATGATGGTGATGATGATGGTGACGATGATGATTATGACTACAGTTACGGCGACTGAGTGCAGCTGCTCAAGACAGCATACACATGCAGTGATGGGGCGACCTGAAGGAACACAGTATCGTCGACAAACATGCCCTTTCATTCAGAGTGTTGCGTGAGTGAGGTAACACAAGGAAGTCATCGGGTTACGTACTCGTTCATTTCCGTGTCAACAAAACCTAAGGCACGTCCCTAGGCAAGTTAACCTTGAGACTCTGGTATTTGCATTTGTGGGAAGTTGGATGACTATTTCATTCCCAGGTGTGGAGAAGGTCAAGCAGCGCGGTTACCTCGCCGCCTTGACGCCTAATGAGTTACATTAAGACAATTGTTAATACGTGTAGAAAGAAGGCTGAGCACAGGTAGCCACCTTTACTGAGCCATGCCGCGCCGCACCACTCTCCATTCCCAGGGGCGCGATGCTCGTGCTGAGTGAGGACTTTGTGATTCAGCAGTGGCCAGGACAAAGCCGTGGCTGCATCATTTGGGTTACCGTCATTGTTTACTCTCCCTCAGCGGTGGGTGCTGCTGTGCGCCGCGCGGCAGCCAGCCCACGCCCGGTGAATCCCTCACTGTGTTGATTTTTATTCATTTATTTTTTTCATGAATTTTCATCTAATATCAATAATAATGTATGTTTTTCTCTTATGTAACTTATTTTCTGTCATTATTTCACATTAAATAGTATGTTTGAGACTTAACGATGCAGTTCATGGTTTACGTAACGGAATTCTTGAAGTAAGTCAATACAGTCATAGTGGGTAGTAAGTATGAGTAAGTATTTCCTTCTGATTGTGATCATTTGTCCTCGCGTGCGTACCACATAGAGAGAAATGTGATCCGCTTTAGTTTTCATTTGAAATAATTTTCATTTAAAATCTTTAATGTCAGCATTACTTTTATTTGCTTTGTCGCCGAAGATACCAATAAGACATCTGGCATAATTCGCCACTGCCACAGTGTGCATGAGAAGGAGATTGTTGTGTTGATTGCACGGTACTCTAATCTCATTACTGAGAGATACACGCTTAGCACGGCTTAGCTTGGCCTTGCTTACATACCGATTCACACACACACACACACACACACACACACACACACACACACACACACACACACACACACACTTTGATATGTCAATTGGAACGCGTGTGAATTGCTAATAATCATGAAACCAGGCAAGTTAAGTAATGAAAAAGTCACACAGCAATTATTTCAAAACACAATGGCGGTCACCTTAGCATTCCAGCCCACACTCACCTGTCTGTTGAGTCACACCTGGAGGAAGCCTAACTTCATCAAATGTGATTGGCTTGTCTTTTTAGAAACTTCTTTTATGATCAGCTTTTATTAAATTTGATTTATTGCCGTATCTTTTCCGAAGCACATTAATTGTTGATCTCTCTCTCTCTCTCTCTCTCTCTCTCTCTTTCTCTCTCTCTCTCTCTCTCTCTCTCTCTCTCTCTCTCTCTCCCTTCGGGTATGCGGGTGATTGTATTTCACCTCAGGGAGTCTGACGCCTCTGCCCTGCACAGTCTCCGGTGCTGGAGCGTGGGGCGTGGCACCTGTCAAGTCCTCCAGAGTCACAGGGAAACCACGTAGCAGGAGTGACATATTGCACTGCTGGCAGGTGAGCTTTTCACTAGACAGTGGCTGGAGTTTGTGACGTAATTAGATGAAATATGCCCTAATTTGTGGGATGTGTGGGGTAAAGGAATGTGGCGACCTTGGCATCACAGCCACCTCTGAGCTTCGCGTCCCCTCTTTGTGAGCGCTGGTCCTCTCGCCTTTGCTGGTCGAGTCTGGCGGCTCTCGTTATCCCTTCTCTACGTTCCCAGGAGAGCGTGTGATAATTTTCAGAGAAGGTAGGGAATACCTGAGGGATAACTTGAGCCGCTCTGCAAGGGTCGCATATTGCTGTGTTGGGCATAAGATAAGTACTGCTCAGGGGAAGCGAGATGGAGCACCTTAGGGTGGAAGCATCAGACATGGTTATATCTTTCTATCCTGACATAACTTTTACACCGTTCAACTTAATGAGGGTCTCATTTTTGCTTGATTTAGACAATGCTGTTCCTGTACACTAATTGTATTTCAAACACAAAATTTAAAAGTTAATTGTCACTCACTACTTGCCGAGGACATCGATCTGCAGTCACCGCTGCCCCTAGGAAACTTTTACCGATACGTGGAAGAGAAACACCTCTGGAAGATCAAACTCACGATCTGCAAACAAAATGTTGGATCTTCAAGACTCCATCGCTGCCAACGTGAAGATAATACCTCGAATAATGCCTCCTTTGTTCATAGAAAGAGTGTCTGTTCGTCTTAACTCATCCTCAGTGACTCCTGATTCCTTCGACCATTATCTGTCTGCTTTTAAAAATGACAGATGAGGGAACGTGCTAGACGGACACGATATATATATATATATATATATATATATATATATATATATATATATATATATATATATATATATATATATATATATATATATATATTACTCACTGTGTTCAGAAGATTCTTCACGGTGTGAGAGAGCACGGAAGACGAGCGTTTTTGCTATGCAGGTGGCGCACTGAATAACATCACTACATTGTCCAAGGACATCGCCATAGACGCTGAACATAATGCTCTTTTGTCATGATTATTACATTGGTCCAAACGACGAAAAACAATTCAGAAGAGTTTTGGAAATACTCCACGAGTGCACCATCTTATGTTGCAGCAGTACAGACACCAGAGTGTTGGTTGTAAAACACCAGAATATCAGAACCCTTGCCAAGGACCGTCACTGAGGAGAATGTCTACCACGACACACTAAGCGCCAGTAACAGGCTCTGGTCTCATTGCTCCTTGGGAATCTTTCTCTCTCTCTCTCTCTCTCTCTCTCTCTCTCTCTCTCTCTCTCTCTCTCTCTCTCTCTCTCTCTCTCTATCGCGCGCGCGCGCCTGTAAAGGATGAAAGTTTACTTGCCGCCAATGAAAGTAGAACTGGTGTTATACTCACTGGTCGGGCGAGAGCGCACCTGTCTGGACGGCGAGGCATCAGTCTGTGTAGCGAAACCTTCACTCCATGCACTCCACAGACACTCTCTGACAGTCTTTGGTCAAATTGAGGGTAAGAGGCAACAGTGAGCGGCCGAACTTGATGAGGAGGTGATAAATGCTTTTGTTGGGGAATTGATTACTTGAGCATCTTCCGCGTGCCCATGGGAGTGGTGAAAGCTGTGGAGGTTGGATGAGGTTGGGTGAGATGAGATGGGCGCCGCTGAGAGTCCTTACAATCTTGTTAACCAGAAAACACTTGAACAAAACGAAAGTCATCATCCTTATAATGTTTGCCAATGACCCAAGGAAGGAAATATTTTTAGCCTTCATTACTTAATTGCGTCTTAACTTTCGGTTTGTTTTGGGGGGCTTCTGCGAGGAGAGTCTGTCTGGCGTGTGTTTTGTGTTTTATGGTGTTCTCTGGTCGTCTTGTGCTCCTCAGTGATTAGTTGTTCTCACCATTCTATAATGAATGAGATCTTTTCTTATGGTTTACCTTCATAATAGCTCGGCTGTGGTCTGACTCATTTGTAAACTCCAGGAAGTTTGTACTTCAACATTTTTCCGTGGACAGTTTTTGCGACCTGATTGAATTAATTGTCATTTTAAGTTACCCCATTAGAAAAGTTTCAAGACAGGCTACTTTACTTATCTGGTCTTTCCTTTTATTTATTTCCTTTATTTTATTTATCTATTTATTCTATTTTATTTTAGCTATTTGTTTTATTTTATTTATTTATTTATTTTTTGGGGTGGAGAGGGAAGTTGACTTGTATACAATCTAGAATGTTTTATTTTGTCTATTTTTCAGAAAAGTTTATGTATTTGTTAATTTATGCAGTCATTTCCTTACTTTTGGCCTTTATAATATTACTTTAGTTGTGCTATTATTCTTGGGACAATTTTTTGACATGTCTGGCAGGCGGCGGTCTGGAGGTCAGCTTTGGGGACAAGGTGATCTTAACAAGTCGACTTCCAGGACTAATGTAAGTTGGCCGTTTTCCAGCAGACGCCGAGTGGCAAAGAACACCCACACGCCTCCTGTCGAGCCTGTCTTCGACGAAAACTACACCGGAAAAATGCTGTTGAGTAGCACTGCAAAGACGTCATTAAAAATCTCCCTGCACCACCATTGGCGGGGTTAACCAACTGAGCCTCCACTGACATAAGGAGCGAGCCTCTCAGGCATACAAAATAGAAGTCTCAGGAGAATCGCCTGCCTACGCTGTGAGAATGTGTCGCCCTCCTTGACTATCTTACTGGTAGTGATTATGCTGGTGTCACTATATGCCAGGGATCACCAGCCTATTGCTTTCTGAAAGACACAAGTAAATCTCATGAATAATTGTCCTTGGTCCCTTGCTTGCGTCACGAGATCAAGCTTTTTTTGTTGTGTAAAAGCTGAAACAAAAAGAAGTAGAGTAGGAAGTGAAGGAAAAAGACGATAAAGAACAAGTGTTCCTCTATCACCCATTTTTATCAAACTTCCTTTTGAAGCGTCATAAGAACTTGAGAAACTGTTCTGAAGGAGGGAAAATATAGTAGCCACAGGAGGCCACCCACTCTAGGACTGAGCGCCTGGCAGAGGTGTACGTATGTACAACACTATATACTTTGGGCATCAAGACTCAATGGTTGTCAGTCAGGCTCCAAGATAATTTTTAGCGCCCTTACACTTCAGACCACTGCGCAGGAACAAAGCCTCTGACCACGCTATCAAAGCGAACAGGCCTTCCTCATTAAGGGTATAAGTAAAATGACACTTTTGCGTTATTTGTATTTTAATTGTGAAGAAAATAACAATGACTTGGGACTGAAGGTTGCGCGGCGCGTCTCCAGCGGCGACGGATCTTCACACAACGGGAATGAACCAATGATACACGAGTACATATCAACATTGGTCAACACTTTGGTGTACAGAGATATGACTTGCGTAACACTCAGCGAGACTGAAGGTAAAATGAGAGGGGCAACAGTGGTTTTGGTGTTTACATTATTAATCAACAATAAGAATAACTGAAATTATTGTTTCAGGAAATACTTTATTATACATGTACAGGTTAGCTGATGAAGACTATGGATGTCGAGGACAACTGGCGACAGTAACAGCTGCGGGTCATGCAGCTCTGGTATTACATTACAGAGGAAACACACACACACACACACACACACACACACATGGGAGACGAGGAGGTCCTTGTCATTATGTTGAGCACTGGGTACGGTAGCCTGGCCTTGGCGCTGCAGGGGAAGGCATGGGCAGGCAGGGAAAGCAGGGAAGGCAAGTTGGTCCATGCGTGGCAGTCTTGGTGGGCCTATGAACACCAAGACGCAACTTTCTTACATTTACTTACTTATTATCTTTCTTTTTCTTTCTTTCACTGTATTGTAATATTTTTCATTCTCCTCTCTTCCTTCCTTCCTGCCTTCCCTCCTTCACTGTCTGTCTGTTTCCGCACCTACCCTGGGTCCGCGTCGCCTTCGCTGCACTAACACTATGCCTTCGTCACCCGCTGGCAGGGCTGGTTCGCACGGGCTCTTTCATTTAGGGAACGTGACCCTGAGTTTCACACGCAAACATCACGAGGAGGAGCAAAAATTAAGTCACTTAAAGTATAGTTTTACATAATTTAACGATAACTAAAGAGTCCACACCAGGAAGGGGGAGAGGGGCCGACGGTAGTGGTGGAATGTCCCCTCCTGTCCTCGTTTTCTTTATCTTATTGTTATTTGCACTTACCTAGGCACGCGGTTATGTTTATGGTTATTTTTTTAATCTTAAATTAAGATTCTTCAATCAAGAGTCGTTAATTATGACTTACTATCCTAGGGTAGAAGAGTGTGAGGTGTGGCGACTTAATACTGGTCCTCAGCTGAGGGAAATGCAAAACGCGAGATTTGTACATTACGTGCCACACGGCGGGAGGTAGACTGGCTGTGTGGATGAGCAGTCATGGGGCGGCGCTGGTCAAGCAGCTTCTTTGGCAGAAGCCTCACCTCCTCCTCGAAGGGCAGGTACTGGCGTGCGGGACTTGACGTTACGGTAACCCCAGGCTCACCAGGGGCGCCGGGCTGACTAAGAACAACAACAACCACTCGCACTGAAGTCTGTGAGTTTGCAGTTCATATCATCTTTCAGAACACAACGCCACAACAGAGTCAATTGTGATTTGATGTAGTGATGGAATGAGAGGTTTGTTAAGAGAGAGAAACATCCCTGGAGTTGACAATAAACGTCAAGTGTCGCAGGTTGGTAGGCTGTGCCCACAGAGGGAAGGTGGGGCATTTTATCGGGGTTTAGGGGGGGTGGGGTAGGGACATGAAAATAAGGTCAGTTTGGAGTGTGAATTGCCTTGGTAAGGAGATGCATGATGCCGCGGGCATACTGGTGAGCTGTGTCTCTGGTCAGCTTCTGCGTGTAGTAGTCGAGGGAGTAGCAGAGACGGCCGCGGAAGGTCTGAAGGGTGTGCTGGCACAACGTGGGCATGAAGTGGCAGGACACGGTGCGCAGCAGCCGCGTCACCTCCACCTCTGAGCCGCTGCCGGAGAAGGTCTTGCTCAAGTTCCCCATGTTGGTGACGGTGTAGTGGTTGTCGTTGCCGGATGGCAACCCGAGCTTGGCCAGCACAGCGTTGAAGAAGATGATGAGGCTCAAACTGCGGCTCATCTGCTGCAGCTTGAGTGCCCGTTTGGTTTCAGTGAGGTGGTAATGCAGCAAGTTGTGAACGCGGCGGGCGTACTCCCAAAAGGCGTCTAAATCTTCTAGCTGCGTCGGAAAACTCAGGTCCAGCAATGAAATGTGACAGCCGAGTGTGTTGGGGCGCAGCTCCTCGGGCCAGTAGCGGCGCATGTTGACCACCTGCTGGGAACACATGTTGGTCTGGCCGATGTGGGGGTTTTTGGCAGCAACCATTACGTACAAGGCCAAGTTGGCTGCTGCGGTGAAGGTAGAGTTGAGTGTGACTCCCTCCATCTTGCAGCGAAGCAAGAGTTTGCGAGTGGTAACCTCGTCCAGCTCCAGCTGTAGCAGATGTGTGGCCGCCTCCAGTTGACGTGGCATGCGATACACGGTAATGAAGTTCCACACGGGAAGACCGAAGGTGACGACGATGGTGTACAAACGACGCAAGAAAATGCCCAAGTAAAATAATCGGGAACCCGCCTGCTCTCCGAGGCGGTCCTGCAGTGGCGCAGGGAAGATGCCCTCCTGCCGCAGATCCACGGTGCGTCCCGCAGCGAGGTCGTTCAGTACATTGAGAAACACTTGGCAGAACTTCATGTTGGTGCTGCCATCACTCACGTTGTGGTGGAACCCGAAGATGGAGACGTACTTATACTTAACGTTGTGGTTTGAATCTCGCTCCAACTCGTCGCCTCCGCCGACTGTGGCGAAGCGGGTAAACCACAGCGGGCCCTCGAACATGCGGTAGCGGCGCCGTACCAACCGCTGTACTGTGGCCTCCACGTCGTCCGTACTTATCTCCTCCACGTCCACCACCTCCCGCGTCATCTCCCGCCACCAGTAGTCGCCGTCCCGGTAGTCGAGGTAGAGCCGGAGGTTTGGCATTTTCCTGTGGAAGAGAAGGTTATACCGTATCCAAGACTACACGAAATGCCAGACCCAGATGTGTTACAGTGTTCCCGCCTTGTGTTAGCTCGTGGCTGAGGGGTGCGCCAGCCACCAAGTTTCATCATGTCTCCAATTCTCCAAGGACGCTAGCCTGAGGAAATCATGTCATTCTGTTATTGAACACTGCAAAATCTCAGGAAAAGGGAAAGAGGCGGTACTAAATGAAATGTTAGTGGTAGTTCTGAGAGAGGGATGTGATACAGTTTAACATACTTTTGTAAGACTCATATATCCATACCTGAACGAAAAGAATTACCTGAGTGTCAGCGTTACCTGTACATCAGGACGGTGGCGAGTTTCACTGTGTCGAAGTCCAGCGGGACCCGTGACTCGAGCCAGAGGCAGTACACTGTGGTCATGCACCCATAGTCATGAGACAGTGTCATGAACCTCTCGGCGTATCCCAAAGGTCGTAGCCACCTTCCCCCGGGACTGGAGCCCTCTGTAGCGGGCAGGGGTGTTGAGCAAGACGTGGCGCAAGGCGTGGAGAAAGGCGTGAGGGGAACATCCTCAGCACAGGTGTGGCCCTTGCAGTGGCTGGCGGTGATGAAGGGCTGCGCCGAGGCCAGCGTGGACGTCGCTGCCCTCACCGCATGTCGCGGTTTCTGACTGCCACTCTCCGCCGCTCCTGCAACATCGAACCCATTTAGTTAGTGCATGGCGGTGGCCACGAAGCGCTACTTAGCGACTCACTGCCGCAACATTGCATAACGCTAAGTAATTCCCACTTACACAATTAGCAACACACACACACACACACACACACACACACACACACACACACACACACACACAAACACACACACACACACACACACACACACACACACACACACATACAAAAGCTGTAGTGTGGCCTCCTTCGAGTGTGTAAAAGTACAGACACAATAATTGCTGCTTTCCGGGCTGCGAGACAGGGGTGGGGAAGGCAGGAGGGGGAGAAGAAAGAGGAGGATTGCAGGAAACATGAAAGAAACGAAAATGTGACAGGATGAAACTCATCTGTTGTGTGTCAACCTGAGGAATTGTATCTGTACACACACACACACACACACACACACACACACACACAGAGAGAGAGAGAGAGAGAGAGAGAGAGA
>CM035205.1:31098309-31123261 GCA_020233015.1 Callinectes sapidus | reverse complement strand
TCTCTCTCTCTCTCTCTCTCTCTCTCTCTCTCTCTCTCTCTCTCTCTCTCTCTCTCTCTCTCTCTCTCTCTCTCTCTCTCTCTCGAACAAGAGTTGTTAAATAAGTGAAGCGAGAAGAGAATGTTTTAATTTTTCCAACGTGAAAATTGATATGAAAGCTGAAACGAAGTACCGAGAACACGACTGCGGGGAATGAACCGACGCTTATAGCCAGACAAGCAGTTAAGAAAATACGTTAAATTCATCTATGCATTAAGTACCAAGAGAAAAATATGAAATGAAATAACGAATGAACCTCTTTCAGTAGTTAGATGCATTTTTCATATTTATTCCACTTATTATTTGACGATTTTATGCAGCTTCAGAAACTCATGTAGGGATTAGAACAGTACAGACGCTGGCCACTTATCTTCTGACTTCCATAGACTCTTTCAGTGAAATATTTCAATCACACCGAAAACTCGTGATAAAAGGGTGTCCCAGTACTAAGGTGACTAATGATATGCGTTTCTTCCAAGTTACTGGAGTCCTCCGTTGTTAGCACCCTTCCCTCCTCCCTTCACTTGCACTATCATCCCACCTTTCCTCCTTCAGTCTCCAAAGTACAATAAAAAAAAAATAGAGAAATAAGTGGAAAAATAGTAACAATACTTCCCAGTACTGAATTAGTTAAATTTTGTGATGGTAACCTGAAGAGAGACGATCCACCATTAAAGACGAGAGGAGAAAATACTGCAAGGCCTTTCTTTGTTCTCATGGCGATGATCAAGATAATGAATAGTCGCGTAAGACCTTGGTGCGTTTATGAGACTTCCCGCAGAAAGATGGGAGCAAATGGAGGATAATTTAAAGAGACAGAAAGATGCAGGGAAGGAAGGAGAAAGAGGAACGGCGGGGCAGGCTGGTCCATGTGGTAAAGGTTAGCCGTGATGATGAAATTTTGGAGGTGACGTTGACAAATAGGCTGCGGGCACCGGAGACAAAGCTGATTGCATCTCATGAAAGGAAGGAGGGCTGTGGTGAATTACGACCCGCTCAGGTGGGAAAAAAGAAATTCCTGATGATTTTTTAAGTGTTGTATAAAAGTTGGTGCAGTGTCAAGCGGATTTTGAATTGTATTTTACACTTTTTTCCGACCATTTATAAGTTTTTTTATGTATGGAGAAGCTGTCCAAGTGTAACAAAACTAATGCAGATAAAAAAAAACACTAATTTGCCAGTCCCCTTACATGTCAAAAGAGCTAGCCGAAAGTCAGGGACAAACGTCTTGAATCCTCCCTCTTAAATAAAATCAAGTCATAGGAAACTGGAAAATAGAGAAGCAGTTAGGAAGTTCCAGAGTTTACCTGAGAAAGGAGTGAATATGTTTATTAACCCCTTCAGTATTGGAACACGTTTTTACTTTTGCTTTGGGGTACGTTTAGACGATTTTATTTACATTAGGAAGGGTTTATGGAAGTCAGAAGATTGATGGCCAGAGTCTGTACAATTTTAATCCCCACATGAATTTCTGAATGTGTAGAAAATTGATAAATAATAAGGAGTGTAAAGTATGTTTCACTTTACTTTTGGGTCACTAGAATATCCAATGGAAGCCAAGAAATATGAAATATGAAATATGAAACCAATGTGTTAAGTGGATTGCAGATTGTCTACTCAGGATAAATAGAATAAACAACAGAATAAAAAAAATATATTATATAACACGCAGCTATCATTGCACAAGATTTTCTATTCATTTTCCCCTTTACACCTGTTCAAATGCATAAGTTAACGCGTATCCTGACTCTTTTTTTCTCTCTCTCTTCCAGACTTTCACGCTCTCTACTTCTTTCTTTCTCTTTCAAACTCCCACACACTCCACTACTTTCTTCTTTTTCTTCCTTCTTCCTACGCATAGACTATTTCTGAGCTAACTCTCTTTTATAATTAAGTCTTTGATGGAAGTAGAATAGAAAAACCTTTGTTCTCTAATTTATTTTTCTTTGGCTGGACTCCCTCGCGTATAAAATATGAAAGTGGTATCAATAAAATGTCTGAGGTAAAGTAAGTATTTGAATCTTTCATAATTAACCCCTTCCGTACTGAACGCGTTTTTACATCTATTCTCCTTACTATTTGTCGATTTTATACAGCTTCGGAAACTCATATGGAGATTAAGATAGTGAAGACCGATCATTAACCTCCTCCTAATGTCAATAAAATCATCTAAACACACCAAGAAAAGCTATAAAGATGCACCCTAATACTAAAGGGATTAAACTCTAAGCAACATTATTTTTGGACAGTTCTCATTTGCCGATACCCTTGGCTAGACTCCTTCAGACGTACAAAGAATGGTATCCCCGTGGTAAGATCGGACGGAAGCTGCACAGATGTTCCCCGCAATTGATCTTCAGTAACGTATGTGATTGTGAGCTGGCGGGGAAGGAAGCGGAGATATCTCGCCGCCCCGGTTCTTTACTCAGTGAATTACTGTCTGCGGGTATTTTATGAGGTGGGGGGGGGGGGCGGGGGGATGGGGGGAAGGTGGATACGAGCTGGCCATGAAATTCCCAATACGATATTCGACTCAAATAGCATCACTGAGGTTATTATTGATGAGCAAGTCTTAGGTGGTATTGGTGAAATATTGTTGATCTGTTGTGCTGGAGAGGCTTGAGGAGGAGGAGGAGGAAGAAGAAGAAGAAGAAGAAGAAGAAGAAGAAGAAGAAGAAGAAGAAGAAGAAGAAGAAGAAGAAGAAGAAGAAGAAGAAGAAGAACAACAACAACAACAACAAGAACAAGAACAAGAACAAGAACAAGAAGAACAAGAACAAGAACAAAAAAAGAAAAAGAAGATAAAAAAGAGAAAGAAAGAGAGAGGGAACGAGGAGGAGGAAGCGAGTCGTGATTGTGAGCAAAGATTGAGGTGGAAGACGTTGCAAGGAATAGGAAAGAATATATATACAATACTGAGAATCCAGAGAACTTCCATAAGGAGTCTTTGGAATTTGAAAGTGTATTGAAAATGTTTAATAAGTGAAGAATCTGTGAAAAAAAGATGGAATACGTAAGAAGACTGTGGAATGAGAGAAAGTGATAGAGAAAAAGTTTTATAAAAGTGTGCCATGTTTGACAGACAGATAGACAGACAGACAGACACACAAACACAGACAGACAAAACAAGACCATGAAACAAGAAACTAATATATGAAAAGTTTCCAAAGAAAGTACGATCCAACCCCATCTTCGTCTTCTTTTCAATCTCACTAATTAATGTCACAAGGCATACCAAACTCTTAACGACCTTACCACCTTTACGAAACCAAGGACTCCCACGTACAACTCCCACCCACAGCACTACTTCTCCACTCCCTCTCTCTCTCTTTCCCGACAATCTTATGAGTTATACATTTTAATAACCTGCTCCGATTCACTGATTTTTCGGGACGAGTTACCACACCGCAGTGGTATCAGTGAAGTGCATGCGTCGTTCAATTTAAGTTATGAAAAACAAGAAAGAGAGAGAGAGAGAGAGAGAGAGAGAGAGAGAGAGAGAGAGAGAGAGAGAGAGAGAGAGCCGTTGTGTAGACCTCGCGGGGAGTGAGAGGGGCGGGAGGTGCTACAGGAAGCGCTCCACTGACACCAATCCCTAGCTCCTAGTCCCCAGCTGATCCGTCCCTTGCCTACTAGCCCTTTGAATCTCCACCCCATACACTTACTTCCCTAGGACTTTACCCTCTGTGTCCCCTGTGTGTGTGTGTGTGTGTGTGTGTACTCATAGCTTCCTATGGCTGAGACCCTTCCGCCACGAGTGTTATGTGTTGAGACACTGACAGTAGGCGAAGGATAAGGCCACCTGTACGTTGTATCTTGCCGAGACACTGAGGTGTAGGCTGCCTGTACCCTGCAGAGATGTGTGGTGCAGGCAGCCTAGTCAGTGTAAGGTACATTTTAGAGGCAGTATAAGTCTGCACTGTAAGGCCTCTGTGCGGCCTTGCCCGCTGTGCCGGGGCCATGCTGACTGTCTCTCGCCGCGCTGTCACAATTCTTTTCACTTCCTACTATGCAAACTGTGAAGATAATTAAATAAACTTAAGAAAGGACATGTTTTTTATTACACCATTTAAGGTATACTTTACTTACACACACACACAGTATATATTTTAACTTTTAAGCAGTTAGTGAGGTTGGTTTGGAAGGAGGGAGGGAGTGGGGAGCGATTAGTGAGCCTCCGTGGTGGCGGTGGGCGGTGGGGGGGGGGCGGAAGGGAGGGGGCCGGATGGGTCTTATTTAGTGTCGACACTCGACAGACCCTCTCGGCTTTCTTGGCGTCCTAGCCCCTCCAGGGAGACCGTGGGGGGACGGGTCAAGGGGTCACGACTGAAGGACACCCCCTCAGCATCTCCCTTCTCCCATTCCACTCTCCCACCCATGTGTGTGTGTGTGTGTGTGTGTGTGTGTGTAAGGGGCTGGCTATTATAGTGGTGCGGTGGCGTTCCCCATGAATGGTGGCCAATGAAAGTGGTGACCCACATCCCCCGGCACTGCTTTAATCCCCCTCCCTTCTTCCCTCCACTCCCATCCACTGCCTCACCAACCAACTTCTGACAACCTCCTCCACCTCCTCCTACTCTCCCTACCTTCGTGCTTGCTCACTCACTCACTCCATCACTCACTCACTCACTCACTCTCCGAGGCCTCGTATTGAGTGCCTGCCATCACCACCTCACCACCACGAAGGCCGTAGTGGCTTGATTGGCTTGAGGCGGGGAACGGTGACCAAACCGGTCCGACAGGTGTGTGGCCTCCCTCCCTGGACCTGGCTAACACACACACACACACACACACCAAATTATAATAAATATACATTTTTCGTTATTTCATTATTTGATATTATTATTTTTATTATCATTATCATTATTATTATTATTATTATTATTATTATTATTATTATTATTATTACTACTACTACTACTACTACTACTACTACTACTACTACTACTACTACTACTACTACTACTACTACTTCTTCTTTTACTAGTATTACATAATGGGAATAATAGTAATAATAATGATAATAACAATAATAATGATAGCAATTATGATAACCCAAATACCATCTAGTGTCTTTTCTGCTGTAGTACACCAAGTGAAAGGGAAGGACAATAAGTTAAGTTGTATGTCTTTTTATGTGTAAACTGATGTACAGAAAGCAAAGAGGAGGAGGAAATGTGGGTTGGAGGTAAGGAATTGGGCAGGCCTGGGTAGGGAGGAGTGGCAAGGGGGATGGGGGGGTGGGGAGGCAGCAAGGGAGGGTGTATTGGTGGCATGAAATTCTGGGAACATTAAAGAGTGAACCTTGATTAATGAAGTTGTGCAAGTTAATGTCATAACACCACTCTAAGATTCATACAGGACATATAACAGCCAATTGATTGCTTAAATATATACATACTCAGACACACACACACACACACACACACACACACACACACACACACACACACAACACATACAACACACAACACAGTAGCCCACCAGAAGCTGTTGCAACCATTAACAAGGAACTTTCCCTTCTACAGGAGATCATCATTCCCTGCCGCAACAATGGTACCTCCAAGTTCTCCTTCACCTTTCAGCCCATCCAGGAAAGTGGTGGGCCCCAAGGAAGTTTTGAGTTCATCAAGCAATTCAGCCCCAGGTACTGCATTGCCCACTGTGGCCTCCAGTTGTTCTGTTCCTTATAGCTGTGGTTAATGTTCCTCAGTGTGACACAATGCTGAAATTGGTGGAGTCCATAGTAGCTAAATTTCTAAAACAGGAAGTAGTTGACAGTTGGAAACATGGTTCTTTTTATTGGTAAAATACTTATGATAATGTTTTTCTTGTTTAAATTTCATTGTCAAAGATAAGTTACTGTTTAAGGAAAGCAAATCTATAATTAGTTAAGCTTTCGTATAAAATAAGGACATGAGCCTTACATGAAACATTCTGAGGTAGGCACAGCAGCGGCAGATCCTTGGAGCAGGTGAAAGTTGACTCAAAGACAGCAAGCATCCAGGATATGAAACTTAATTCCTTTCTCTCCACAGAGCCCTGGAGTCCCTTGGTCCCATGGTGGCCAGACTTTGGATCCATGCGAAGGACGACACCTACGAGAAGACCAGGAAGAGTATGGAGAACGCCCAGAAGCAGGGCAAAATGAACTGGTTAGCTCCATACTGTTTTATTATCATTGTATTGTGATTTCACTGACATGAAATTTAGGTCAGTAAAAGTTTTTATTTCATTTCTATGTTTTTAAGCAACCCAAAACATGATTCAAATAAAAAGTAATGCCCGAGTGATATTTGTCTAATTTTGTGAGGGAGGAATATCAACCGTATTATGAATTATTAGTGTATTTCTAAAAAGTACAATTACAAACTTTCATGCTGTTACATTCCCTTTACATGAAGTTCTTTATGGAAAGGTGGCACTTCTTAAAGTTGTTCCTGTCCATACTTGCCACCTTTACCATCACTACACCTTTTACTCTTCCATCCTTTGAACACTGTAGTTTCCTGATGGTTCTCCACATTGGCACTGTTATTACATTCTCCCCTTCCTCTCCACACAATTAAACCATCCCTGTGTGGAGTTCCTATTTGCCACATCCACCAACCACTTCACATTGTTGTACTTTTATTATTATTATTATTATTATTATTATTATTATTATTATTATTATTATTATTATTATTATTATTATTATTATCATTATTATTATTATTTTATTATTAATATTATTATTATTACTATTATTATTTTATTTTATTTTTTTTCAAATTCAGAAGCTGCGTTTGGATTGTAGGTCAAAATTTGTTTGCTAAATGTGTTTGGATTGGGAAGTGTTGGAATCAAGAGGTACCACTGTACCAGTAATTTGAACAATTCTCAAGCATCATTCAGTCATATAAGTTTACAGACATGAATTTTACATGGCTATTTAATGAGGAATACATTATGTTTATGCGGGTTTTATTATTACAGTGTGAAGGAAGTAACCAACGCTGCTGCCAACCCCTTTGTGAGGCAGCGGCCATCGCATGGCAAGATGGCGCCTCACAAGAAGAAGGACATAATGGGGGAGCAGATTTCCTCCAAGTTCAGCTCTAACAACTCCACCTCTCCACACCGACACCAGAGTGGAGGCAACACGGGACTCCTTTCAAACACAAGCAAGCCCCCGCCTCCCCCTCCCCCAAATGTTAATGGTAGAAACAGCAACCCTGACTTGGTGCGGAGACCCCTGAGGTGTGTGGTGGAGACTGAATGTTCCCTCCTTGGAGATCTTATCATCTGTAAATGTTTTAAGCATTAATGTCAGTTGGAATAATTTGCTCAGTCATGGAAATCTTCAGAGAACAGATGATAAGCAAATACTTATATAGAGTCAACAAAAAAACTAAATCATATATAGGCTGAATTCCCTTAAATCATGAAGTTAGGTTTTCTTTTTATTTAAACAAATTTATTCACAGGGAGAGAATCATCCAACTCCTTGCTGTCAAGAATTACAAAAAGCTTGAGCTCCTCAACCGGCTGCACAGTGGTGGGTGATGCTCTTTACCTGGAGCCATATTTCTCTAATGCAAATAGGAAGATTATTTAAAGAATTTGTTGAATATATATTGCTATGACAATTGGTAAGATAGGGAATGGATTTATCTGAAACAGTTATGATCAGAATAAGACAAAGTAGCATTGCATATCATTTGTCATCCACAATTGTTACAGATGGAATCAAAGAAAAAGACCGACGGCAAATGAACAGCGTGTTGTTGAGTGTGTCACATGTGAAAGAAAACCTGCACCACTTGTCCCGACATTTGTGGAGTGAAGTGCTTGAAGACTGGCCCTTCTACACGGAAAAGGAAAAGGAGGCAGTCAAAAGGTGATGTATCCTGCAGTGATGGTTCATACATATTTATGCAGTATTTACTTTTTTTCCTATGTATAACTACTTATTTTCCTTCAAGAACTTTTTTTTACTAATGTATGTACTCCAACAAATATTCCTTGTAGTATTAGCATTGATGAGATAAGGTACAACTCCTCTTGTCTTAACAATTCTGTTTTGAATTACAGGAAGAAGCCCCAGCAGATACTGTCTGCCAATGACAGCAACCACTCTCCCACCTCAGCCCCACCCCTGTCCCCCTCCTCAGAGCCTCAGGGAGTCAAGCGGCCCCATGAGGAGCAACTTGATCCCACTGCCAAGAGGCCCAGAGGAGGACGCTGGAACGGTTCGTCCAAGTCCTTCCCTGTGAGCAATGAGGATAAGTCTGAGCCTCATTCTGACTCCTGGGTGTCCAGCAAACCAAAGTCCACCACGCCGAGCTCCGTCCTAGAGCACCGGCAGGAGGCGAGGAATGGCCGCCACAACAATCATCATCACAACCATCGAGACAGTGGCAGCTGTGGCACCCTCACCAATGGTACCTCCAACAACCTGGCTGCCAATGCCATCACCACTACATCCACCACCTCTGCCACCATCACCACCAGTCCTGCCAGAAAGCCTTCCTCTACATCCCCCCTCAACCAGGGATCCTCCCCTCATTCCCACCATCACCTCAATGGCCTCCATCCCCACCATAACAACCATCACCACAATTCCTCAGGTAGCCACTCCCCTATCAATGGGGTCACCAATAACCTTACTAATGGCCATGCCAACCACCACTCCAGGACCAATGGCCATGTCACACCTCCCAACTCCTCTCCAGACAGCCTTAGTGGGGAAGACTCACCCCCAGCATACTTAAGGTGAGGCTTCTTTGTGTGTGACTGCATAGTGTGTGCATTTTTTTTGTATGTATGTGTGTGTGTATGTTGCAGTTGCATGTCTCAATCTGTATGCTTCTCTGGTATAATGTCAAATTTATCATCACTGCTGATGTGGTCTGATCTTTTTCCCCAATCAAGTGTTGAGAGGGGAATGTTAGTAAGGATTTTGCTTAACTTTTGAGATATCAGTTGTTCAATAATGCATTTCCTGTCACTACACATTTGATGCTAACCTTTGTTTTTCATTCAGGAACTACACAAGCATAGTCTCTTCTGATCAACGGAGCAGATACAAGGCAGACTTTAACCGTCAGTATCAGGAGTATCTTAAGTTACACAGCTTCATTGAGGAGCGGACCAGACCCTTCACTGACCTGGAGGAACAGCTCAGGAATGAAACTCTTGGTTCTGAGGAGTATAATGTGAGTAAACATAGAAGTCCATACTTCTCATTTGTATGTACATATATATATGTCAGTTATATTTTAAACAGTTACAAAAAGAGCACCTATTACAGTCTCATCTATAATTATTTGGTAATAATCTTAAGAAATATGTTTCCTTTATAGTATAAGAATAAGGTCCATGTAGATGCATTCTGCATTAAGCCTTTAGTCTTTCTTTTTTCAAAAATTAAAGATGGCACTTGGATGCTTGACTAATTTTATGTGACAATTTTCCTAGCATACTGTTGAAAAATGTTGCCTTCTTTATAACCAGAGGCATAGATTAGGGTTTTGTGAGGTGGTCAAGACTACAATTTTGTCACAAGAAATTGCTTTACCTCAAATGTCAGATTATGAGTGTTGCAATGGATGTCTTTACAATTATTTTCTTGCAGACCATACGATTCCGGATCCTGAGGCAGTACGAAGCCACTCAGCAAGACCATGACTTCCAGAAAAAGAAGAAGAGATACAACTACTTGCATGAAAAACTCACCCATATCAAGAGGCTGGTCAGAGATTATGATGCCAATACTCATTCCTAGCACCGGTCCCCCACCCCTGCCCCATCCCACATCTGGTCCTCTGGTCCCACACAGTCCTGTAGGGGGGGGAGGGATCTGCAGTGTAGACCAAACTGTGCCTCAGCCTTCATTCAAGGTACCATTCATGGCAAAAAAAGAAGATAAAAAATACTTGGCCAGATCTTGACTTCCAGTGATGCAGCATAGAAATTAAGGAAGTAGAGCTGAAAACACTTTTCATTAACTATGTGTTGTGCACCTGGAGCCAGACTTGGCCCATGTGTGACTTGTTCAGTTGGAACGACACAATATGAGTCTCCTTCCCAAGTTTCATGGTCACCCATATTTTGGAAAGAAATGGGTTGGGCATAGGAAAAGAGAGACCATGGCCAACTAAAACAAACTTTTATGCGCGTGTGTGTGTGTTTGTGTGTGTGTCTGCAGAAGCCAGCACCTGGTGTGCACAAGCCAGTTGCGAGCACTTGGTGTGTTCTTAGGAGCTCCCCCCATCCCTCCCCATTCTTCCAGCTGTGTTCTGCCTCCCTCCCCCTCCCCTCAGAACCCATCCCTCACCTAATTCCTCCCACTTGTGACCAGAAACTTTGTTGTGGGGGGCAGCAAGCAGAAGTCGGCCTCCCTGGGGTGGGAGATGGACCGCCTGGAGGCCAACCAAGAGCCAGTGTCATGCTGGGTATCAAGAAGAGAATCTGCAAGATAAGATTCTCTCTCACCCAACACTGATGCCAGACCTGCCAATATTGTATAAAGTGAACATTGGATGTTACATATATTGTATAAAATATAAAAGTATTCTATTTTAGTAGAGTACTGAGTCAGCTGCAGACAAGAGTAGTCCCCCAATAACTTTGTATGAGTGTATATTTTATATCATTCCATGAGAATTTGCCCCAAATATGTAGGCTATAATTCAATTTGATTGGTTGCAGAACAATGTCAGGTGTGGATGATGTATCTCATGCCTGACCCTAAAATGGAATACATTGTGATATTTTGCAGTACTGTCAGTACTGAGCCTGCAGCATGGTGGGAGGTGTTCCTTGTCTCACCATCAGCAGAGGCTCACTTGGGCACTAGATGCTCGCTCAATGGGCCAAGCCTTGGACATGAGGCTTGGTTTGCCAACCTTTTTGAAAAAAATATCCCAGCCTTTTTGCCAGTTACATGCTCACTCATCCCATGTGGGAAGTGGGGAAACTACCTACTTCGATTTGAACAGAATGACACCCGTGTGACTTGACTGCTGACTGACTGTTTGACAATAGAGACTTTAGGATAAGCAAAAAGACAGAGTATTTCCTGTTACAGTAATGAACTAGTAAGTGAAGTGCCACCAGGAGGAATTTCAGCCATTGACACATTAATTAATGGTATAGTTGATTTTTATAGTATTTGAAAAGCTACTTAATGATGTGCAGTGGGACTAATGAATTCAGAATTGTTACCCTTATTTGCACAAAGAAATGGAGGTTGATTGAGAATTAATTTGTTAATTAGTTTGTACAATGAACAATTATTAAATATCTAAGAACACAAACTGCTCATGCTCACTGACAGTATAGTTTTTAGTGTACAGTTATGGCTTCTGAATCTGTGAGAAAATTATGGTTGCATAATGTTGGTTTGCTGTAGGATTGGAATTTGTTGATAGTGGTTGAAGTGGTGATGTGATTGGAGTCAGTGTTGTGATGCCTTGTGGTCCAGACCCACAGCTTTTCACTATTTTATGTGGCCTCATTCCAAAGCACTTTTTATGCAGATATGTTTGTATAGGTGATTGATGCACACGTAAACATAGCCTTACTCATACCAAACTGCCTCATACTCATACTTAGGGTGACTTATTTTAATAAAGCCAAATTCAGATCCACATCTGTTTTAGATGCATAATAGTACATAATAAATACACACACAAAAAATGGTACTAAAAGGAAACATCTTGATAGGAATATGTATAACATTTTTAATTAGAGAAAACAAAGTATAAACCTATTCTCTACAATTTTGAGTGAGCTGTACTTGATAGACAAGAGTGTAATGATGATGATGACGGTTTCAGAAGAAAGTAAGAATTTGTCTCAAGCATGTGGATGGGTTCCATCTTTTCTAAAAAGAAAGAAAAGATACACAATGATGTAGCATAAGTCAAAACCAGTACTGTTATCCTTGCATTTAAAAAGTGACTCTTTAAGGACCGCTTTTATGCTATTGATGAAAATTTTTTAATGAAAAATCAATTACTAGTTATTCTTGTTTTTTGAAAGCTGTAGGAATTGGAGAGGTAGTGTGACAAGGCAGCCTGTGGAAATATTTGTCAATCTGCAAATGTCATGTCATTCATGTTTCTTTAAAACTTTATAACTAATTTTATACATTAAGCACAGAATGTTTTCATCTTCCACTTGTGTTTTGTGAGGAGGAAAGTTGAAGTGGCTGTTTGTCACCAACACTCTCTCTATCATGTTGTGTTCACAGTTGTAGCTGATTAGTGCAGTGAAATGACCCCTCAAAGGCACTCTGTGAGGCTTGAGATTACTGTGCTCCAGCTGCATACATTACCTCAAAGCTTTTTACATGCATTACAATTGATCCACATTATTTGCCAATTGTATTGTCACAACTGTATGATATTTTCTGAGCAGCACTAAATTGATATTTCCTAAAGGCAATTTCATCAGCATACAGCAAGATCTGATGCACTTGTTATCAGTCTGGTTGTTAGTGCCAGGTGTTAAGCATGTTCTTCATGCTTTGTGGGGTGGCTGATGACATTTTTAATTAGTTATTTCTTTAGCTATATCCAGATATTTTCATTGATTGCATTCTTCATGTTTTAAAAAATTATACTTATCACTGTATTATTGTTGTCATACTCTGGTAAGACATCAATAGTTAATCATATACTAGTCACACTATTGCTGTAGAGAGAATCAGTCTGCTCACAGTTAGTAGGCCTCTGTGCTCTTAGCTGAAACACAGGTGACCTTGGGTTATGGTCACATCCTGGGATTGGCCAAAAGTTCTTTAGACTAAAAGACCTGTTCAGTATTCTTGGTGTTAGAAAGAGCTTTGCTATTTCCTCCTCTTGGTGGTCTTACATGTGAAGGAGGGAAGGTGTTGAATGTCACATTGTGTTGGAGGAAACTGGTATCCTATATTTATTTGCTCAGTAGAACAATAAAGGAAATGTGTGTTGAATGACTCTTCTGACCTCTGACAAGACTGGTGACCTTAGATCTGTTGACAAGGACTTTCAATGCCTACCCATCATAAGGTGCCATATACACTAATTCAATACTTAACACAGGACCTCTGACAATAGTTGAGTCTTGTTGACACATTTCTTAGCTTTTTGGGGGAGGGGTGAATTTCTTGTTCTTATTCCATGAAAGGATGCTGAAACTGTGGAGGTGGTTTGTTGCTGTGACCACAGTTGAGATAGCTTAGAATAGAGATGGTCGAGGGCTGAGAGCAAAGTGTGCACAAAGGACTGCTGTGTCCACAAGGCTGGTGTCATCATGCTGTACACCACAGGCTCTCCCACTCAAGTAGGGTTGTTGGGTCTTGTTGTGTGTCCAGGTCAACATGTAAATATCATTACTATTGTAATTATTGTAAGGTGAACATTCATGTGTGTTTATAAGACACAAACATACCCTCTTTTTTCATAGACACAGGTACCAAAGTATAAATATTTAGAATAAAATTGAAAAGTTTTGCTCAAGTTCATAGATTAGCTGTGTGAGGGGCACTTGTCAGAGTATTGTATGTTAATAGAATGAGAGAGCTCTTCATTTTGTGAAGCCAGTGCTCATACATAGAAGAGATCACTCTTCGTACACAGTGGCTTGGTGAACAAAAGCAAGAATGATTGAAGTTGTTGGAAGCAATAGTGTTGTAACAGCATCTTGACAACAGCCTGAAATCTGAGGTGGATCTCAGAATGTGCTAAGTGACTGATAGAGGACACTCCAGCATTGACTGTCTCATGTTCAGGATGGTTAGAGAAAATCTGCCACCTGCTGATCCTTGACAAGCAGTAATAATTCAGCAGAGTGCCTCTGACAAAGGCCTGAGTGCTTATGTAGTTCTTTTCCTCTCACAAATTGAATTCCTGTGTCTCTTCAGTGTTAATTAAGGTTGCTGAAACCTGGTGACAGTAGCCCTGCACAGTGGTGAGAGAGTCAGCAGCCATCATAGTAGTACCAACAAGGTCCCATAGTTAACTTCAGAAGTTGTGCAGTATTTTTATTTACTTGCAGCAAAACTCTTGTTGACTTCAGTGCTTCATTGGAAGATATTTTAATCCAATTTCATTATGCTCTGACCAATCATTTGGAGTTTCCTTACTTAATGCTCTAGAAACCGTGCCTTTGTGAAGGAGGCATTCCCCCCATTTTTTCCTTCCCCCAGGATAATAATGAACAGAATGATGATAACATTGTCCATAATGTAATATAATGGTTGTACAGAGTGTGGGTCCAGGCCCGCACGACACACCCAGCGTCCCAGTGTTGACGACCGCTGCCCGGCCAGGCCTCTCCATGCTTCCACTATTCCTGTACAGTTTTCTTTAGCTTATTATTATTGTTACTGTAATTATTATTGCTTTAATTTATATGCAAATAATGTAGGGGTTAATATTCAGAAAGTGGGGTATTGGTGTGAAAGAAAAAGAAAAATTGAAATAAAAAGTAACATTATATCAAAATACCAAAAATAAGTTCTGCACATTGCAGCTCGCTGTCCCTGCTATGATGCCTACTAGCAAATAGTGTTATCATATATATGGGTCTTAATACTTATACAGCAGCATCACCAGTGGCTACACACACACACTACAGTATTATTATTGTCCAAGTTGTCTGTGGGTGGAGGCCCCTGCACACCTGCCCTGCCTGCCTCATGGCTTTGTTTTACAAGAAACTAATTTTGTATTAATTTAATTTGAATTATTTTGGTTTGCTTTGAACTAAACCAAGAAGATAATTTTGAGTTTGAAGTTTAGCTTGAGTGGCAAGGAAGAGTGCTGGTGATCAGGGGAGGCTCACTCCACACTGCTAACAACGCATTACCAACTGGTGTTTGACAGATAATCAAAGGAAAGATCTTAGCAACATGGATCTCTGAGTTGATGACTGGAACTCACATAAATGATTTTTTTCTCTCTCTCCAGTTTAGACACTTCTACTTTACTTAGGAAAATTGTATAATTTTCATGATGTGAAAGCCAAGAATGGTTGTGTTAGCAATTACTGTGTCAGTTTCCTTTAGTGACTGCAGAAATGTGTGCATAATGCAAGGAGTATTCCTTGTCCAGACAATATCATTTGTGTCCAATGAGGGAAATTTCAGCGGTCCATGTTTTCCTGGTGCAGGAAGCTGTGGTAGACCACTGTCCATGTGCTGCGGGTCCCAGCTGTGTCCAAAACTTAAGAACTACCGACCATATGTTCTCGTCCAAAAGTAATGTTTTGTTCAGTAAATTTTCCTTGTTTACTAGCTGACTGATGAACAGTAAGTTGAGAAAGAATGGACAGGATGTGTCTGTGGCTACATGTGTGGCAGGCTGTGCCCACTCTGCCTCTTAGACACTTTGTATGCGAGAGCCAAACTGTATGTGAGGTGCCAAACTGCTGGTGGACAAGGGCTTCAGTGAAGGCCAATCAACCAATAACAAAATGGCTCTTTGAGTGTCTTCTGGCATTGATTTTGGAGTTTGCAGTCCTATGGAGTTTTACGTATGGTTAGCTAAAATTCAATAGTTATTTGGTAACAATCTCATACATGTATTAAAAATCATCAAACACTGCCAAATATTGCAGATGCCATTTAAGTAATACTTTAATAAGACCAAATGTCTATGCAAAATTGAAAGAGAGTGATGCAGTTTTATCACAAGCAGTGCCTCGTCCAGTGTTTTCTTGGTGGTTTGTGACTGATGCCTCCTGCCTGAGGTGCATCATGTAGTGAGGAATTGGAAAAAAACTCCGCAAAGCTGATGATAATACTTGTGACGACTAGTGCTTGGCATTTATCTGTAAGTTTTTGCCCATATGTATACCCTGTGATATTTCTTTACAAAGGGTTCCTGTGTTTTTTTTCCTTTTTTTTTATCATGAACCATTTTGTAATCCTGTGATTGTCCTGGGCAGGAACCCCGACCCAGAGTTACAGTCTGTGCCGCGCTGACCCAGGCGGGGCCTCATCTGGGCAGGGCCGCCCAGAGCTACAACCTCTGCTAGGAGTGGTGTACACAAGAAAATGATAAATAAAAAAAAGTATCATTATTGCATGCAGCAAATCTGTGTATTGTTATCCTGCCAATGTTTACATGCTCAGTAAGGATGTTTGTGTGTGTGTGTGTGTGTATGTGTGTGTATTTAGGCACCTAGTTGTATTATTATACCCAGTTTGAGCAGGGGTTATAGTTTCCTGTTTCCATGTCTCTATTCATCCAACATTTCCTTTAATTTATGTTTGTTGGTTGTTGTAACAACCTCCTCATTTAATCTGTTCCAAATATCCACAGTTCTATGTGGAAAACTGTATTTTCTAATGTTTCTTAAACGACTCCACCTTTTCAATGCCATTAACTATTTTATACTCATACAATGTAATTAAATCTCTTTCTCTTCTATTTTGCAAGGTTGGTAGACCCATTTGCCTCAGCCTGTCTTCATATGCTAGATCTTCCAGCTCCATTACCATTCTTGTAGCTGCCCTCTGAATCCTTTCTAACTTCCTTATATCTTTCTTCATGTTTGGAGACCACACCGCTGCTACATATTTCAACCGTGGACATGTACTGGCTATAATTTTTTCTTCATATTTTTTTCTATATATTGAAATGCCATCTTAAAATTAGTCAACATCCAGTACATTGAGCTGAATAGCTGACTTTATACTGTTCAGGACTCCACTTCCAGATCTATTCCTCCTTACTCTTCATTATTACTTAATCCTTCATTTTATACTCCCAAATTGGCCTCCTTTAGCTTTTTCTAATTCCTATCACATGGAATTTCTTGGCATTGAATTCTAATTACCATTTCATCCTCCATTCATAGATCCTGTCTATATCTCTTGTAATTCCAGACAATCTTCCTGGTTCTTTTTAACTTTTAACAATTTAGCATCATCAGCAAACAGATTCATGTAACTGTTGTGTGTGTGTGTGTGTGTGTGTGTGTGTGTGTGCGTGTGTGTGGAGCTATCAATCTTTTCTCCATCTGTTTTCCGCTAAATTCACAAGTAACCTGGTAATTATACTAGTGGCTGATTCAAGGAAGATTGAGGAAGCTGGTGGAGGATTTTGGACGTGTGTAGATGTAGTAAATGGTGAAAACAATAGTGAAGTAAGTTAATTTAGTATACAGGGATAGCAGATTGCAGGAGAAAGAATGCTTTGAATAGTGTCATGGGATGCAAAATCGTATATCTATATTATTGAATAGAAAAATAGCTGTAGTGCTGAAGTGCAAAGCCAATTCATGAGGGAGATGAATGATAAAGAACTTGAGGAAAAAACAATTGTATAGACAGACTGCTGTGTACTGTGGAAGAAGGTAAGGTGGAAATACTGGAGATGAGGTGTGAGCTATGAGGAAAGTGACGAGTTACATTTAACCTGAAGAAAAACGTTTTAATTTCTAGTTATCCATGAATAATATATACCACTGCTATATACTAATCAAAATTAAAGAAGACTGATTAGTGCATACAAGATTAGGCCCCCAACAATTTACCTCCATTTCTTATAGCACAAAGGAGGAGGGGTGTAAGCAAAATTCTCAGGATCAATAATGGTAATAAAAAATTAGAGTAGATTAAAGCTTGAAACAGAGTTCAAATTAATGGAGATAGGAGGGAATTTATGAATGGAATGGACTGGACAATAAATCATTATGAAGTTTTAAAAGGAGATTAGAACAAATATGGATGAGGATGATAGTGGAAATAGTAAGGTATATTCAATATAGGGACTGCAACTGAGGGTTTCTTGCAGCTTCCCTTTTTTTTCTGCTACCATTATATTTGAAAGAAGCGCCAAGCACACCAGTGTAGCGGCGGCAGCACCATCGCCACCACCACCGCCGCGCAGGCCCAGTGGTGGAGGAAGTAGTAGTACCACAGGCCACAACAGGTGACAACTACACGCCGCCACGCCACGCCACGCCATGCCACTTGTTGCTTCTTATTTCTACAGCCCAGTGTACAGCAGCAGGGGAAGCTTGACATTCCCTGGAGTGAGGCAGTGCTTATTCCTCCAGCATGTTGGAAGGTCTGTAAGTGTAATTTGTAGAGGTATCTCCTTTAGCAAAATAGAATATAGCGTCTGAAAAGAGCTGGTTGCTGCGGTGAAGGACAGCACCTCCACTGCGGATACACTGCTGACAGACTGACACCAGTCTAGTTGGCTTTTCATACCCTTCCCATCTATTGGAGCTTTCCATACTGAGTAATTTGACTCCCCATATGTAACTGGCGCATATCAATTATAATGGCGCGTTAGCGATTTTTTAAGATTTACCGAATTTGCGGGACGCGGGGAGATGCATAGGGCACCCCAGGGGTAGATTTCAGGTTATTTTAGTGTAATGTTTTAGCTTAGAGCGTTGCTGCCCACAAACGGTAGTTTCATCGTAAAGATAAGTTTATGTACGTTATTTTGAAGCGCTGTGGCCAGGCCCAAACTTGCCCTGTTGGCGAGCGTCATCGCTGTTTGTTGTTGTGTCTCTCATTGCCATTGGCGAGACCCAAACTGATGATTTGCGCAGAAAACGAATAGCAGATTCATTCAAAACACCAAAATCTCCCAGGGAAAATAGTAGATTTGACCCCAGCCAGGTTACGTTTAGTTCATATAATGTTTTAGCTCACAGCACTGCTGGCCACAGTTGTTCATTTACCCTCGAGACATGACACGGGGCAGTGTTGCCGGGTGGCTAGTAGTCCCGCGTCCCGCAAATTCGGTAAATCTTCAACAATAGCTAGCGCCATTATAATTGAGTTGCGCCAGTTACATATGGGGATCAAATTACTCCGTATGGAAAGCTGTAACAGATGGGAAGGGTATGAAAAGCCAACTTAAGATTGGTGTGAAAGTAAAAATTGACCAGCTCATTCTTACTCACCAGAACTATGAATGGGTCAGTTTCAAGTGTCAGAAGTAGCTGCAAACATATAAAGAGTGGTGTACTTCAAGGTTCTGTACTCGAGCCACTGCTGATTTTATTATTGTATATGAACCATCCACCAGCTTCCATCCTTATCATCTGGAAAATCTTCTCTGGTGACCTCAAGATTTACCCAAAGTTCAACTTGTCTCCTGCTTTCCCTGGCTTTCGGTATTGCATTTTGTCAAAACTGACATTGATTTGCAGTGTTGTCAATTCATTCAGTAAATATGAATGACAGATAAACATGTATGGAAAGGTAAAGCCACTTTAAAGGCATCCACAGAAGCCAGCAGAGCAACAACACTCTTGGCTAAAGAATTCTATTCCTCGATGCATCTCAAACGGAAGAAGAGTTCTCAATATTCAAGTAAAGGTCAGAAATAAGGGTATTATTTTACTGTAACACCAGTCTCAAGTTAGCTTTTCATACCCTTACCATCTGTTAGAGCTTTCAATACTGAGTAATTTGATCCCCGGCATAGTACAAGTTCAACTAAGTGTTTTGACAAACCCCCCAAAAGCTAGAAAAGTTATTACCTTAGAGCCAAAGCTTGCCATATTAACAATAGAGCAACGACAGGTAGTAGAGGTTGACAATGACCCTAAATGTGAAAGAACTTAACATGCCATTCCAAATGTAGTCGCTGCCTACAAACAGTTGTATCAAGAAGTGTCACAAACTTAACAATTGAGAATGACAGTTTTTCAAGTCAATGATCACTGGTAACAATGAGGCATTGTCTGCTGCCACGGCTATGATGACAACAATGATAACTGAACCAGTTGGAAAAAATATGTTTTACAATAACACATGGACATAATTTTTTGTTGTAGGAAAGTATCTCGTCTTATATAATGGAAGTGTACCGGAAAAAATTGCTCTATTTACAATTTTTTTATTTACGAATGGTTCCCTAGGAACATAACTCATTCATAAATCAAGAGACAGGTGTATTTGTAAGAGACACTGAACCACTTCTCAGTAGTGTACTTGGTAATGGGGTCAAAAATAGTACTGGGATGCATTTTCATTTGTCAATATTCTTTGGCTTAAGAAACTCATGTGGGGATTAAAATAGTACGTACAGACTCTGGCCATTAATCTTCTGAACTCCATTGGCCTTTCCTAACATCAATAAAAGTGTCCAATCACACTAAAAAATTGTGGTAAAAATGTGTCCCTGTACTGATGGGATTAACATTCATTTAGCAACCTCCAGACCCCTGATAATGATACAACACTTAACATTTCTTCCTTCCTCCCTCTGACAGGTTTCCTCCCAAATTATAAGTTTAGTTTTATCACCCACAGTTCAAGAGACAAGGGAAATAGCAGTAGTGGGAACAGGTTTTGGACTGTCTTGCTTAATTTTTAACAACTGATGGAAAGCAGAGTTGTTTACATTGCCTCTATCATCAAAACTAACATTACAATCTGTATAAACAGATACACAGACAATGATCAGAACCAGTTAGGATAACGATCACATCCCATGTAGTTGTCATATGGGCAGTTCCACTCGTACAGTTCTTCTAGACAGTGTTGAATCAAAAACTTTTTGTATTTTGTTATTAATTATATTTTTTGTTACATCTTAACAAATTTACACATAAAGAATAAATTCAAAATGAGAAATACCTGTACTACATTTTTTTAATGATTTCGATCTGTGATATAATTATGAATGTAGGTAAAGTATTTTTCAGTGATGATATGTTCTCTAGGAAGAGTATTATACCAGCCTTGTCAGCAGCACCTTAATGACTCAGATGTTTACTAATTGATGAGGAACAGGCTTCAGTTTACCTAAGGAGTGTGTCTGGCTTAACAGTGGGGTCTGTTAAATTATAGAACTTCAGGTATAAAAAAAAAGCTGAGGGCTCCAATAGACAATCCATTTTTTGGTGGTACATGATACACACAAAGATTGTTGAGTGATATGATAGGCAGAGGAAGAGTTAAGAGGGTACAGCACAAATGTAGAGGTTGTTATATAAGAGGAAAACAGGAAAAAGAAAGGATGGAAGTGTGCCCTATATGTCTTGTTGGTTGCAGAAAGGGGAGAGTTTTGAGTGGGAGAGGGAGTTATGTGTTGTTTGGAGATTTGATTGAATAGAAAAACAGAAAGCATGAAAGCTAGATAGATAGAGAGAGAGAGAGAGAGAGAGAGAGAGAGAGAGAGAGAGAGAGAGAGTCAAGTTGTCAATTGCTCTTAAAAACTTATGTTTTGTTTGAGATTTGTCTGCTGTTTGTGTAAGACTATTTCTAGTCCAGAAGGGTCTAATTTTTCTTTTATTATATCCAGTCAGACAAAAAATCTAAACCATTCAAAATTTCAGTTAAGCTATTTAGTATAATTAATTTAGAGTTTTTTACTATTTATTCATAGTTACTTCAAATGCAGAAAATAAATAATTGTGGTGTCTGTTTGGGTTTCCTGTGCTGAGAACTGATTGCTCTATTTTCTTGCAGGTGTAGTCTGCTGCGTTCACTGCTGTGCTGCTTTGATCAACACCGTCACATCCTCCCTTCGCCTTGATCAACACCATCACATCCTCCCTTCAAGCCTGGATCAACACCGTCACATCCTCCCTTCAAGCCTGGATCAACACCGTCACATCCTCCCTTCAAGCCTGGATAATTCAGTGAAACTTTGGATCTTCAGTCCCTCATTCTTTTCTCATACTCTGGCACTTCATCCTCGCTTTTGGTTGGAGAATGTCTTCTTATTCTCAGTGCATCTATTACCTTTGTATATGTATATACAGTTGTAGTCATTTAACTTTCTTTGCCGTTTGGTCTCTTGTGCCTTGTATCACCATTCATGCTCTCACATTTCTCACATTTCTTTATCCATTCATTTTACAAGATATACAAATAGGTTTACACATGTCAGCCACTGTCATCTCCAACTAGTATGTCTGGTATCATTGTGTATTACTCTAGAAAGTAGGTGGGATACATTATAGTTAACTACTTTGACCTGGCAGTATCAAGAGGAAAGTAGTATAAATAGTATAAATATTCTGTGAATATTGATCTACAAAAGAGTGTATTACCTAAAAGATCTACGGATATATAGAGGTTCATGATTAGCATGTTTTCTTACTGAACTAATTTCACAAGAAGGGATATAAGAATTTTCAGGACAGGCCAAACTTTTTGTGGTGCTTAAAAAGATAAATAGCTATATACCAGATATTGACTCACATTCACAGCAGCCTTACCTAGTAAATGTTTGCAGACATGTTATCTGAGTTAGACCATACCCCATAGCACTCTTTTGTACATCATTATTTACAGAAAAATGCAAGTTTTTTTCATGTGGCTCTTTCATTGTTTAAGCAACACTGATGCCTGGCCTTTCATGGTCAATGCTCAAAAGTCTTGTGTACTTGTTTTTAGCTCATTTGTACAAGCCTTGCTGGTGCAACAGTAAGGATGATGACTGGTTGTCCTACATAATATTGTTAGGCTTAGGCTTTGCTGGACTGCTTTGGAGCTTTACTCATCTCCTCTCTTATCTTACAGATTTCCAAGCCTGTCTCAAGATGAAATGGTCATGTGCTGCATTGTTGTTGTGGTTAGGAAACCACAGCTACTCACTCTCATCTGATGGCCCAAGTGACAGTTCCTCCAAAGATCCAGCAGCTGGGAAGCTTGTTACGCTTGTCCTTGTTTCTAGCTACTTGTGTGTCAGTGACGTCCATTTTGTTACTGGACTTGGTAACCCGGCCTTACCTGTGTACTGGTATACATAGGGTCTATAGTGATTGAGTTGAACACTCTTTGTTTGATCTTAATGAAGATTTGTTGCTGGCCATTTGACTGCAGGTGTATGGAAGAGACAGCACTTGGTTAATAATACCATATTGCTCTAAAAAACTTAAATGTGCAGTTTGTGAACTAAGGTATATACTTCATCTGTACATAAATGGACTGGCATGCAAAACATCAAGTGTAAAGAGGCTACATGATTCTTCCCCCGAGGACCAAAGGAAACACAGGATTCCTTCTTCCCTTTATTTTTTAAATTTATAATCAGACCATGTTGTGGTCAGGCAGTGAATGCCCAAGGCAGTTCCTGTCTCAGTGATTGTGAGGAGGGAACCACTGGAGTTGCTGGTTTCTTCATAGGCAAATGCATGGGACTTGCTCTGAAACTGGAGAAAGAAGGATAGAACTCTGGCATCTTCTCAGAAGGGGATAGAGGATAATATGGAAATTGAGCACTACAGTAAATGATGATGGAAGGACTGGAAGCTGAGCACTGTCAGAAGGAGGTGGAAGGATTCATGAAGGAGATGGAGGGCCTCTGGGATCTAAGCATTATGCCAAAAGAAGGTGTAGGGACTCTGGAAGCTGATCACCTCATCAGAGAGAGGTAGCAAGTAGAGGCCAGGCTAGAGCTGCTTGTGTACTGCTGATGCTGTTTCTTTTATATCCCCCAAAGCTCGAGGGGGGGATAGTGTGCATGCTGTGTGCTTTAACCCATACAAGGCTGTGATGTCACTGTTGGCGTCACACTGCCTCCTACGGAAGACAGCCATCCCTCACCTGGATTTCTTAGTCCAACACCACTCTGAAAGGACAATGAAGATCCAGTCACAGCCATCCATCAGTCAGAGATGCAACTTGCTTGCCAAGTAGGAGGTCGTAGGCTTCACTCCCCTTGCCACAGTATAACAAACACAAAGAGATCACCCATTCTTTGAGGAAGTTTAATTTAATGCTCAATCTGTACTATGCTCAGTCTGTACTACAGACTTAAGCTTCTCATCTCAAATAGCTTGGCTACCCTCAATAGCATGGTAGTAATACATACAGTGTGGGCTGAGGTTCCTTTGTGATGCTGAGATGAGGTATGCCACATGCAGTGCAGCTTCCTTTGTGATGCCAGATCATTGGTCAGCTTCATAACTTGCACAAGACTATCGAGGGAATGAAGCACCAAGCTTGCCTGGTGGTCTGCTATCAACAGCAAGGAGGTTAACTGTGTTAAGAAATTTGACATGATGTATCCACCTTCATCTATGCACAGATAGAGGATCCCAGTCCACAAACTCCACACTTCAGTCTTTGTAGAGCTCTATGGTATTAGTTAGGTACTGTCATCTTCAGGCTACCTATGGTGGAATGGTGCATGGAGACTCGTGAGGCGTGACTGCCAGGAGTGGCGCCGTAGAGTAGGCAAGGCAATGTGCCCCCCAGCGTATCATCAATCTATCATGGGGGGCATATGTTGGGGGGTGCATTGCCTCGCCACACGCATGGACAGACTGTACTGTTTCATCCAGCACGCCTCCAAACACCTGGACCTTGGTCTTGGCCCAAGAAACCTGAAGTCCCAAGGGCTTCACCTCCTCGTGCAGTGCCTCTAGAGCTATTACCAGAACCTCCAGTGTCTCAGCGAAGATTGCTGCATCATCAGCAAAAATAAGATCTGTAATCTCGGTGTTGCCGACAGATGCTCCACAATGACTTTGTTCCACAACTTTGCCTAGTACCCAATCCATGCATGTGTTGAAAAGTGATGGAGCAAGCACACAGCCCTGCCTCACACCTGTATTCACAGGGAAGAAGCTGGACACGCCTCCTCCACACTTCACAGCACTTACAGTCCCGGAGTACAGGCCAGTACGCGAAGCGCTAGGATACGGTCAGCTGTTGACTTACCGGGCGTGAACCCTGACTGTTCAGGTCTCTGATGCTTCCGCAGGTGAGTGTGGATCTGCATCAGCAGCAAATGGGCAAGCACCTTGCCTGGTACGCTGAGCAATGTTATTCCACGCTAGTTGTTGCAGTCCAGATAGGGACGACCAACCTCTTCTTCCAGTCAGGGGGAATGGTACCTGAATGCCATACAGCAGTCAAGACAGCATGCAACCCACGGATCATGGCTTCACCCCCAGCTTTGAGCAGCTCTGCACTGATGTTGCAGACGCCAGCTGCCTTTCCACCCCT
>CM035205.1:31058009-31094959 GCA_020233015.1 Callinectes sapidus | reverse complement strand
CATAAGTTCAATTGGAATTCAAAACAAGGGGCTGCGTTTGTCCCTGGTCACCGCCGTTTCCATGACCTCGCTCACCTCAATGAAACTATATCAACAACACCACCACTACCACCACCACCACCACCACCACCACCCGAGGCCTTCCTGTGCTTGAATTATTATCTGCACAGGATGGTCCAAATAAAAACACGGAGGACATACTGACTAGCCTTCATGTTTTAATTGTGTGTGTATGGCCTGCTTGTCTTATGAAGGACGCGACGCCTTACTGAATATCACACCTTCGTCGGTAGGCACTGTGTGTGTGTGTGTGTGTGTGTGTGTGTGTGTAATTTTTTTTAGACTGGGCTGCTGGTCGAGGTCTGCCTTGTCTCGTCCCGCCATTCCAGCAGTGGATAGACTGGATGCACTCTCATTTCGCTTTTATTGAATGTAATATTGGTACAGCAACAATTACTACTGCTATTACTACTACTACTACTACTACTACTACTACTACTACTACTACTACTACTACTACTACTACTATTCATATAATATTGATGATGATGATGATGATGATGATGATGAGGAGGAGGAGGAGGAGGAGGAGGAGGAGGAGGAGGTGGAGGAGGAGGAGTTGCCGTTGTATTATTATTATTATTATTATTATTATTGTTATTATTATTATTATTATTATTATTATTATTAATTATTATTATTATTATTATTATCATTACTACTACTACTACTACTACTATTACTACTACTACTACTACTACTACTACTACTATTATTATCATTATTGCTGGTGTTATCATTATTACCATCATTATTCTCTCTCTCTCTCTCTCTCTCTCTCTCTCTCTCTCTCTCTCTCTCTCTCTCTCTCTCTCTCTCTCTCTCTCTCTCTCTCTCTCTCTCCCTGACTGATTAATAACTAACTAACTAACAAATTAACTCGGGTGTAGCATCAGCGTTGGATTCATTAGAGAACCGTGAAATTGGAACGTACAGCAGTGACAGCACACGCACCTCACCCAGCTAACAGGAAGCGTTCAACTTGCTGCACCACCCCACGACGAGGATTGGTGACCGAGATTTTATTTTTAACTTGTTCGGTGGTGGTGGTGGTGGTGGTGGTGGTGCACGGCGTCTGGCGGTCAGGTGGTGTGGTCAGCTTAGTGCCTTTCACCACCAAAACCTGCAGTATTATGAAATGACGTAAAATGGTGTGAAAGTTTTGATCAGAGCGCCATGCTTTTACTAAACTGGAAGTGCTAAACAAACTACTCATAGTCCAGGAAGCTTAAAGATAGATCAATGAATGGCAGTACGTGTAATGACAGTCCGCGGCGTGTGAAAGGCTGGCGGGCGGGGCAGCGGCAGCACTCAGTGTCGCTTCAAGGGTATCATCAGTGAAGATTCGTTGTTGAAGGCTGGCACCAATATTTGTTTGTTTGTTTATAAGACTGTTGATCGAACTTTATGGCAAGAGATGATCCTCGTGACAACAAACAAGTAACATGTATTTCTTTCTTTCATTAAGTTATCATCTTGCTATGCTCGTGTCGGCCTCCTCGCAGTCACTTTAATGATAATTATAAAAACTAGTCAGTCGACAGGCCATTTTGGATGAGGAAGCACGAGGAGCAGTTCAGTGGATGGAATGAGAGCAGAACTGCACAGGGTCTTAACTCGCGACGACCTTTGCGTGAGAAGCATTCACCTTAAACCAGGACATTTCACAGCCTTCATGTCATCGCTACTCGTTTGGCCCACACTCTGAAGGTTCATGGACAGGCTGATCTATAAAGCATGCACCCCTTAAGCCTCACTACCCAGATGTACGTACACTTCTCGCAGCCCTCGACGAGTCCACATGTCCTCTCATCTGATATTTAAACGTTGTATCATATCCTAGAATATTCCTGGTTTACATCAGTCTTAATTACATCAACGTGTCAATCCGTTTTAACTTATATTTTCCATTTGACATTGTCTCGTCGTGAATCGGGCATCTTTATCGCCTTATCTCGCGCGCTAGAACTAATCATTTGAAGGGGAAGAATATAAAAGTTAGAGCACCAGGTGTCTACAGGTGCTGTTTGAAAAATGCAGTGGTTTGTCGATTAGGTTCGAAATTGGTTTCAAAGAATTACAGCAGGTTTATCGTTTGATTATTATAAGTTCATAGGTTATTTCGAAACACGGAGATGAAAGCAGAGGGAGATAGTACTTCCATCCTGTTCTACTTTTACAATTGTAGACCACTTACTTTGTCGCTGGGACACGGTCACTCGGATGAGTTAAGACTGTAGGTAAGTGAAGTAAGTGGGTTTTCTCCTGGGCTTATTGGGAGAAAAAAAAAATCAGAGTTGATGAACGACCTCGCGATTGCATCCACGTGTTCCCACTGTCCTCGGCCAGGATCACTCCACGCCAGCTGAGTGATGTAAGTAGAACTTCACCACAGTCTTTGGAGACTTGTGGGAGGTAGCACTGAAATCCGTGTAAACAGATTTGATCTGTTTAATGATTTAATTGTGTTGTACTATGTAAGTGAGATTATCATGCGTCAGAAGAGAAAACAAGTTTTTTTCTTTTTTTTTATTCTTCTTCCTTAGAAACACAAAGGTCGCTGGTCCAAACAAGTGCTATTACCATGTTTCTTATTGATTGTAATCTTAGCGCATCCTTCCTTGATCCTGCTGGAGGAGGTGGTCTTGTATCATTTAAACACTATCCATATCTTCAGTCACTCAGAAGTGTGTATATCTGATTTTAATTACTACAGGTATAATTGCTGTTTATTAGTAGTCTTCTGCCTGATAGATGATTAAAATGTGGAACTCTTTCTTCATTTCTGCAACGTTAATGGTAATAAATAAGTGAATAGGTGGATCAAGTAATATATCTATATATATCTATATCTATCGTCTATCTATATCTATATCTATCTATCTATCTATCTATGTCACACACACACACACACACACACACACACACACACACACACACACACACACACACACACACATTTGTTATTATTATCACCATTATCATATTCTTGCCTCAGTTATTTAAAATCATCTTGATAAACAATTGACAATTGAGTTTAATGATCGTAGTAATATGACAGTTTTGGTAAAACTAGTCCCGTCAAGACTCAAGGCGGAAGTTCATTTCCTCTAACGGGATCAACTATCTCGTTTGGCGATAGCGGTGATTTGCTTTTAAACTCCAAAGTAGCCACGCATGAATATTGCAATTTCTCCTTGGTGTGCCCCGATGTACTAGATTGGCATAGGCATTCCTTAGCCAGAGCTTTCATTCCCATGTTTCATCTTCATAACCACGCATTCTGAAACGTTTCGAAACTTTATCGACTAAAAAGTATTTTCTTGATTTAAGAGATATCCAATAAGGATAATCAATGGTAAAAACGCACATGAGAATCTGACTTATCAGCTCTACGGCCCTTGAAAATATGTTAAAGAAATCTCAAAGCGTTGAAGAGTACGAGGCACGGTGAATCAGTAGTTCGAATCTACCGAGAGGGACGGTCCACTGGACTGTTCTCCTTCACTTTCATTCCTGCTGCTGCTGGTGACTGAGGAGTTCAGACGGGTGTGCAAATGTGAATAATCCAGGTTCCTTCGGGTAAATATATCATTATTGTTGTTGTGTTACTAATGCAGATCAACATGGCTATGGCATCCATGACCACATATGGGTGAGTGCAGACAAACATAAGCAGGACACATTGGAAAGGCCTTAGAACAACCACTTTACTGAGCTATAATCATGGATCACTGTTTTTAACGCTTAGAACTTTCCTCAAAACTGTAAATCATCAATGTTGTCGCTGATGTTCATTCCTATGAAATATGCAAAATCATTATCAGATTATCACCAGAACCATAGAAACGTCCTATTCACCCCAATAACGAGTCCTGAAGGCTGTCAAGTTGGCCGAAAAGAGGGTATGTACGTGTATGTGTATGTACATGGATGTGAGTGTACAGTGTATGCTCACTATAGGCAGGTTTTTAAAAATAAGACCATTCTTTAATGTGATGTATAACCTTTAACAGAGTACATGAGGAGCAATTAAACAAAGCGACGGTGTGGGCCAATAACCACCGCCAGACCACAGCTGGTGAGAGGCCAGACTAGTGACCACCGCGCGCCGCTACTAACTGGTATGTCTGGTGCATGATTGGTTGTTTTTTTGTGGGTCAAAATTGTGATTAAGAAACAGGAGTCCACCTTAGCTTGTACTTATTCCTATCACATGCTAGAGGAGGAAGTGTCTTTCTAATGTTGCAACATGACATGTGAGAATTTAAGGATCTCTTTCCCAGGATTGAACACTACTGTTTTTCATTCATTAGAGTGTCTGAAGCAGTGAAAGCAAGGTTGGGAGAAAAGTTTTTTTTTTTTTTTTTTTCATAAGTATGACTCTTTTCGAAATTTCACTCATAAACTACAAATAAAATCATTTCAACGATTTTCTTATGCTTGATATTTAGAATTATAAAATACATTAAGATTATTACTGAAATTGGGCGTCAACATTGACGAGGAACTACGAATATACTAGTTGAAAGATTACTTCTGTTACCAGAATTCTTCGTTATTTCATATTTATATATGCACTCAAATTCTTTTGAAAAGTTTCATCTACCTACCAATGATTTTGAATTTTGATTGGTTAAAAAATCAACCGCTATAAGTGATGACCGCTTTTCGTCACATTCAGCCAGGCACGTGCAAAAGTCTGTGCAAAGTATTTGCTAAAGCCAAGCAATGGCATTTGAGAAGGATAATTTTCAGTGTGTCCATGCAGCACAGGTGTGTTGTTGCCTCCATCACACAGTACACTGGTTGTAAGGTATATTTTGTCTTGATTTCATCGCCACTCACTGCCCATCGGGGTGGAGGGTTGTGGCTTGGAAACCTGCTGGCATTGCATACAAATAGAGGGCTGGTACCTGGTACGCAGCTTATGTTGAAGGGAAGCATCTTCAACTGGTGGGAGTACTGATGTAGGTTTGTTATGTGTAGGAGGAAACTCAGATCCCTATAATGTACACATCTTTTATCTCCGTACAAGACCAGCGGATACTGACGACTATCACGTAGGTTTTCAATCACGACAGAATTATTGTCTTACCTGGGGTTAGGGAAGTCTTCCCCAGCTTCTCTCGAAAATATTGTGAAAGCATGTTCCAAAGAAAGCCTCATCTCATAGCCCGTCTTTTGAAGTACAACACCAATCAATGCGTTGTGTAGGATGTGTCGATAAGGAAGGTTATCTGTGTGATTACAGTGGTCACAGTCACTGTTTTTCACTCCCCCATAGAGAAAGCGCAGGTTCTAGATTGCTGTGAAATACTTGGCAGAGAGTAGCAATGAAGTGATGTGGAAGGATGAAACAATGTGACATGTAATAGAAAAAAAAAGTGTGTATCGCTGTAAAATAATAAGCTGCGGAGCAACCCTCCCCTAGTTGGGTGAGTGATTATAATTTGTTAAAGAAAAGTTCTTGTCCTCTTTAATGAATTATGCAAATCTGTTTAATTGTCTATATTACATTTTGACACAGTGTTTTAATTGTCTATTACTTTTTACCTTAGCGTATGAAGAAACAACCGTTTGAATCTTTCCTGCCAGTACATTGGTGAACACCCTTAAATTACGAAACTGCAAATCATCACTATAAGGTGTGGTATTAATATCGCTGAGTCGTAAAAGACCACACTAATGAGCCCTTTTTTTCGTTTAAGCTGATCCAAGAAGCATAGGTTTAGAGCGCTAACAATTCTCAAACTGTGCAACGCAACTCTCCCTGAAGTGCCAAGCAATGTTCACGGACAGGCATTCGTTACACTGGCAATAATACATAGTTATCATCAATTCGTATAGTTAAGTCTCGAACAACCACCACTCGTTTCCGTGCTACGTCGCCTCTCTCACCTGTTCGCTTATCATTATCGAAGCTTCAGTAGTCTTGGATACGCCACATCACCTCACTCTTGTCTCTTGTTCCTCCGTCCTCTACCGTTACTTGCAAAGCACCACCTGTCTCACATAATCCCCTCTGAATTTAACTGCCCACTACAACAAACGCATCGCAACGCTCCATTTCCCCTTTCTGGATGAGTATCTACAGTTTTGGTCTTTTTTTTTCCCAAGCCTCCGTGTTAGGTTAGGTATTTTAGGCTTAGGTTTATGTGTTTTTATTTTCATGTCATTATTTTTCTTATAATTGTTACTATGGTGTCTTTTTTCCGGGTTTGCCTTTCTTGTTTGTTTCTGTCAGTGTTCTCGATATTGAATTAATTAAGGGTTTATTCAACTTTTGCCTACCTGTCCCAAGTTAGCTCGACCTAATGACCCTCACAGCACACCCCGTCCTTCTTTATAATGCGTGTTGGGCTCCTTTGGGGTAGTTTTCCACTTAATACTCCTCGGAATATGCTGAAATTGAAAGATTGGTAGGCAAAACTTTGATTAATTCCATTCAAACTTATAATAAAAGTTTGTTCAAGATATGTATTACAGAACAGCCTCTATTACATGAGATACCATGCTACTTTTCACTGTATGTAGGTGTAATAAGTTTTGTAGGCTTTGGTTTCATATGTCTATTAGCATCCTTAATTTGCTAACAAAACTAACATAAACCAGCAATTATGTCTAAATCAGGTGACGAGGACTAAGCTTACGATATGTAGTCGTGTTGTTTCTCATCCTCAGTATTGATGATGTAGTGTGCAGGATGATGGGCGTCGATTGTTGGGGGGACGTGGGGGACATGTAGTATAATGTAACCATCACTTTTCAGACTGAGGGGGACAGAATGATTGGTCCCACATAGATCATTTTCTTGGCCAATTGTCCATTATTATTTTACGTTTTACCGGTATATCAAGAAATATTAGTTATACTATTACTAATGGTACTACGTGCAGAAAAAAAACTGAGGCATTGGGTTAAATTTCAAACATCACAAGCAGACTAACATGTTTTAACCTTATAGCTTCTGCATGTGGCCTTAAAATGTCTCAGAAATTAGCAAATTTTTACAAAGAAAGAATCCCCAGCTGGTTGTCTTATGTGCGTCCCCTCTCTCACGTACTCCGCCACGCCACTTTTTAAAAGAAATCAACACCCATGCACTACACTACTACAACCATCACTATTATTTTTAAAATTGTCAGGTAAGGCATCGTTGAATTTATAATTGTTGCGTTCCAATATGTTTTGTAACAAATGGTCTGCTCCACCACCACCTTCCATCTCTCTCTGTCTCTCTCTCTCTCTCTCTCTCTCTCTTCTGGGGGGGAGGGGGGGGGACGGAGTCTTGCCTGGAGGGGCGGTAGCTACATAGCACAGAGCAAGAAGCCTGTGCCGTCAGCCATCACTACTGAAAAAAACCCACCTCTGTCAAACGTGGCGTCTCTACATCCAGTCTGTGAGGCTCCACTACTTCCTTGAGGCACACTGCCAAACCACCACCTTGTCTTCATTGTCGGTCCTTGATGGTGTGGCCTCAACGGGAACATTAAGTACACAATGGATATTTTCCGCGTCTTCTAGGGGGAGGAGGGGGGGGGGGCGATGTTGCCTGGCAGGTCGAGTGTTACTTGAACTGCCTTTTCCGTCTAGTTGGCAGGAAGAGGGAGAGGAACCTTGCTGACCAGCAGGAATGTGATATCGCCCCTCATGTTGCTGTCTGAATCTGAGATCCCTTTTATTACCATTCCTGTTTTTACTGTCTTGAGGAGGCGACTGATATTTTCTGTACTGTCGCCCTCACCACTTTGATCAGCACTGTCCCAGTGACTGTCTAGGGTAGTGGTGGTGGTGGCGGCGGCTTCGCGGGTACTATCGACACTGAATGTGGGTGTGGAGCAGCCGAAGAGTTTTGCAAACTTGAGCAGCGTGCCTGATGACCACCAGTTTTGACAGGAGGGAGACTCAGAGCACAAGTTTTCCCATTCTTTATTTGTCTTACTGGTCAGTGCACTCGTAACTGGTCGTGAGTTAAGGAAGTTGCTCCTGTTGCTCTGCAATCTCTATTGTTTCTAATGAACTTAATTAATCTTTGGTGGAGCACTTTTTGGGTCCCGAAGGAGCTTTGTCTGCTCCCTGTACCTTTTCATGATTATTCCTTGCTTTTTGTTGTCTCGCTAAAGCAGCGCTAACTGTATGGCAAGTTCTTCTTCAGTACAAGAGGAGATGAGGTTAACAAGTGAATGGCTGAGAAAATATTGAGAACAAGTTTGCTCTGACAACATAAGAAATCTTAGGGATTTTCAGGTGTTCTATGACATCCCTGAGTGAGCTGTATAATTTTTATAAGCTTGAACATCTACAACACGAAAAATACGTGGAAAAGCTCAGGTAGTACATACCATCAGAGTAGGACTGAACAAGAAGTTGGCTTACAAAGATCTTTAATGAATATTGGGAAGAGAGTGGGTATGACAGTATGGATGGATGTAAAACTTTGAGGAACAGGTATCATCTACCACCACAACAATCCTCTCAGTTGCAGATGGTAACAAGGAAATTAACCTTGACTTAAATCCTTGCCTAATGCCAAGCCTTCAGCCAACTAGTGCAAATGACACTAATGACCATGACCTACACTGCTTACCTGCATGACATAGGCCTATATTGAGAAACACTACTCTCACCACATTGGCCATTGATAGTCACCTTTTTATTAGTGTCTCCAGTTAATAGTTAAAAACAAAAATCTTAATTAGTTGTCTTGTAAATGTTTCTAGTTAGAACATTTTGTCATTAATACAAACTTTCTTATAAAATTGTATAATTTCAACTATATCATTTCAATGTGTTTCATAATAGCAAAATCCAGTGCTTAACAAATGATAGCAGTGTTTTATTTACAGTGCCATGCAGTGAGGAAGAGTTAGAGGTGAAGAATGTACTATGAATGAAGACTGGTCATCCATTACTCCCCATCCTCATCCAACATTGCCTCAGTATCTTCAAATCTAGCAGCATTGAAGTTCCGTTTCCAGTTTTCTCATCATGATGCCAGCAATAATAATCAGTTTGTAGCCATTTTGTGTGTGGAACAGCACTATATGGTAGAAAGCAAATTGATATAATTTGTCAGAATAGTAGGAATACTAGTGTACAAATTTGTGTACAGGTCTATAAATGTGATCAAGGGGAGAGAGACTAGCTGTGTTTCATCAATACATACAAACTATGTATATATGAGAATTAGACTTAGGGATATAGCAGTTGATGTTTGATGCTATTCCTTATAAGCAGCCAAAGTTGGAAGGATAAGGAATCTTGAGATCTTGAAAGTTGTCATAGGGAGAGCACTACAGAATCATCTAGAGTTCTAGAGTTTACAAGTAAAAGAGATGAAAGATTCAGAAATAATGTTAACTCTTACATTAGAAAGGTAGACAAAATAAAGGTGAGATAGTTCTGTGTAGCAATGCACGCAGTTGGCAAGATTAGGGTAGGTTAAGATTAAAATGCAGGTATAATATAGCATTAAATGTAACTGTGATGGAAAGGAGCTGAAAAGTCAGTCAGACAGTCTGTCTGTCTCTATGAGAAGAGAACTCGACAGGACTACGTATATCCATTTTGATCACCAAGGTAGAGTCTAACCAGCCATAGGAAACACTGCAAAACAAAATGGTTTTCATATTGATAAGTTTATTTATTAATTATCTATGATAAGGATATGCTTGTTGTATATCTTAATGAACATACTGTCCATTTAGCACCAAGAGTACTGGACCTACAGTATTTGTTTTTAATTCATCATATCTAACGACTCTTTATCTAGACAATATACAAAAGTTTCCCCCCTAGACCCCAAGGAAGACTAGAAGGTTCTGTGGCTCTCACTACTCAGTGAGCATGCGGAGTCCATTTCATTATTTTATGGCAAATATATATTTGATCATATCTCATTGTGGACATATGCTATGTACTTTAGTTCAATTTAAACATAAAAGTAATTATTTTGTGATTAATTTCCTTTCTTTTCAGCTCGTCTTGTTTGCAAGTTCATGTGTTAAGAAGAGGAAAGTGGACTCCAAGCATTGGCTCTTCAACCCGAAGTGGTCAGGCTGTGCTTCATGTGCTTTAAGATTGACTGCCCTCAGAGTACAATGTGCGCCACCACTAGAATATGGAGTACCGATCATCAAACATTGTATCAACATCTGCAACCAAGAGGAAGGCTGACAAGCAACCTGCAGAATAAAGCTTTGCACTTCTGAATGCTGAGGCCAACAATGTGATGTGTTTGTTATGAGGCCTCCCCCATCTCCTTGCCTGCCAGATAAAGCAATTTGCAGACAGGAATGTCATCAAGAAATGTATCATTGCTGCAATGGACTCTGACATTGAAGGATTATGCTTTTGAGAGCACAAGCTTTTCATCTCACATAGTTTATCATATTGAGATATAGGACAAAGTACATCAAGACCCACAACTCAACCCTCGTCATCGTCTTCCTTGCTCTTGACAAGATCACCAGCATGAAGATCATGGCCCAGCTGGCTGTTTTCATCTGTGGGGTCACTGCTGACCTCCAGGGCTCATATCCATAAAATGTCTCAGGCAGATGACGTCCTCCATAAAACAAAAATGGCCGCTGTCGATCCTAACTTGCCTTTCATTGGCCCTAAAGTTCTGCATAGCCCTACGAGTGGGTCTACCCACTTTTTTTTTAGCAGTGTTAGGAACAACGGAGCTGAACGTTAACAATCAACATGGCTGCACCACAAGAGCAACCACCACATCAGCCAAGAAATCACTGTAGAATCAATCAATCAATCAATCAATCATGAGAGGCATACGCCGAGGCCTCTGGCCACTGCCCGGATCCAAGTATGCTGGGTGATCCAACCGTGCAGACCTCTCGGGGGTGCCGAGGCACCAGAGGGGCCTGCCTACCGGTATGACAGATGCAGGGGAAAGCCTGTGGCAGCCCTGTGTCCTGAGAGGGGCAGAAGGACCCCCTAGCCCTATTTCTAATTTTGGGGGTGCCGGTGGGGCTGCAGATGTGGCACCTACACGTTGGACCACTCCTGGGGTGAACCTTTGAAGGGTTCTGCGTGTGGGCTCCTGGAATGTCCCAAGTCTCTCAGAGGATCACCGACTGCCTCATTTATCAGATGAGCTCAGTTGGCTGAGGGTAGATATGGTGGGGCTCTCTGAGACAAGGAGGCCTGGCAGTGGCAAGACCAGTAGTAAGGGCTTTACTTACTACTGGTCCGGCATGAGCAATGGTCACCATGTCAAGGGGGTAGCCATAGGCGTCTCCGGCAAACTGCAGCCATCTGTTGTAGAGGTTACTCCAGCTGATGAGCGTATAATGCGATTAAGGCTGAAGCACAGTTTAGGCTTCATGTCTGTTGTTGCAGTGTATGTTCCTACCGAGGTGTGTGAAACTGAAGAGAAGATGTTGTACACCAAACTCGACTCTGTACTGGACCAGTGTCCCCGTCGTGATGCACTCATTGTCCTGGGCGACTTTAATGCTGTCACTGGCACTGAAAGGGCTGGCTATGAAATATGTGTTGGTCCCCATGGTTCTGGTGCCAGAAATGACAACAGCTCTTTCCTTCTGAATTTTGCAAGATCCAGAAGGCTGAGAATTGCGGGTTCCTGGTATCAGAGACCAACGCTGCACCGCTGGACTTGGTATAGCAATGCTGGAGGATCCTCCAGAACTGCAGGGTTTTTCGGAGTGCCGAGTTCTTTGCCACCGATCACAGGCTTGTTGTTGCTTCACTCAAGCTTCATATCAAGTCCAGAAAGCCTCCAAAATGTAACCACACTGTGTTTCATCTTGAGAAGCTGAAGGACTTGACATGTGCACAAGAGTATGCAGTGACAGTCTCCAATTGGTTTGAAGCGCTCGACACCCTTGAGGACCCTGAAGAGCTCTGGGATACCTTCAAACGTGAGACTCTTGAGGCTGCCAAGGAATGCATTGGGGAGCGCCCGAGGTCACGGAGTGGCTTCACCTCGGTAGAGACGCTGGAAAGTATTGAGGAGAGTCGCGCTGCCAGACTTGCTGGGAACCATGACCAGTACAGGGCTCTGTCACGTAGGACTAGAACTCTACGGAGAAGAGACAAGGAGAGGTACGTCAGGGGTCTCGCTGAGGATGTCGAGTGTCATTTAAATGCTAATGACCTCAGACCTGCCTATCGAGCTCTGAAGAAACTCCACTCCAAGTCTACTTCTCAGGTGAGTGCTATCCGAACAGCAGATGGTTGCCGCGTATCGGACGCAGATGGGCAGATGGTTCGTTGGGCTGAGTACTTTGAGCACCTGTTCACGGTGGATCCTCCAAGCGGACAGCTCCGGACTGCAGGGTTGCAGACGCTGGATGCTGATCCACCCATTGACGAAACTGCACACTCCATTGGCGATGTCAAGGAGGCTGTGGCAAAGTTGAGGGGTGGAAAGGCAGCTGGCATCTGCAACATCAGTGCGGAGCTGCTCAAAGCTGGGGGTGAAGCCATGATCCGTGGGTTGCATGCTGTCTTGACTGCTGTATGGCATTCAGGTACCATTCCCCCTGACTGGAAGAAGGGGTTGGTCGTCCCTATCTGGAAGGGGAAAGGGGACCGTCAAGACTGCAGCAACTAGCGTGGAATAACGCTGCTCAGCGTACCAGGCAAGGTGCTTGCCCATTTGCTGCTGATGCAGATCCACACTCACCTGCTGAAGCATCAGAGACCTGAACAGTCAGGGTTCACGCCCGGTAAGTCAACAGCTGACCGTATCCTAGCGCTTCGAGTACTGGTGGAGCGCCGACATGAGTTTCAACAGGGAATGCTTGCAGCCTATGTTGATTTCAAGAAGGCGTTTGACTCAGTGCATCGAGAGACACTCTGGGATCTTCTGCGTCTCCATGGGATTCCTGCAAGGATTATTGGTCTATTAACTGGCCTGTACTCCGGGACTGTAAGTGCTGTGAAGTGTGGAGGAGGCGAGTCCAGCTTCTTCCCTGTGAATACAGGTGGGAGGCAGGGCTGTGTGCTTGCTCCATCACTTTTCAACACATGCATGGATTGGGTACAAGGCAAAGTTGTGGAACAAAGTCATTGTGGAGCATCTGTCAGCAACACCGAGATTATAGATCTTATTTTTGCTGATGATGCAGCAATCTTTGCTGAGTCACTGGAGGTTCTGGTAATGGCTCTAGAGGCACTGCACGAGGAGGTGAAGCCCTTGGGACTTAAGGTTTCCTGGGCCAAGACCAAGGTCCAGGTGTTGGGAGGCGTGCTGGATGAAACAGTACAGTCTGTCCATGCGTGTGGCGAGGACATTGAGATCTTGAAAAGTTTCACATACCTTGGTAGTGTAATGCATAACGATGGTGAGTCGAGCCAAGAAGTCACACGGCAGATTGGCCTGGCCCACCACGGCGTTATGGATTCGCTCAACACGAGTATTTGGCGTTGTCGATACCTGTGCAGACGGATAAAGATTCGGATCTTCAAGTCACTGGTGATCCCTGTCTTACTCTATGGTTGTGAGACATGGACGCTGAACACCGACCTGAAGAAGTGAATTGATGTCTTTGGTACTAGATGCCTTCGCAGGATCATGGTATCGGATACCTCTGGTATGACTTTGTGTCAAATCAGCGATTGTTCCGTGAGACCGATTCAAGGCCTATTACCAGCATAGTCCGTCAGTGCCAACTGCGGCTATATGGGCATGTGGCGCGATACCTGGAAGCCGATCCTGCTTGTCGGATTGTTTCTGTTAGGGACAGCCTGACTTGGAGGAGGCCAAGAGGACGCCCACAGAACTCTTGGTTGCGGCAAATCGATGCCTTCTGCTGGGAGTCGCTTGGTATGGGAAGGGAGCCTGCATGGAGGCTCGCGAGGCGTGACCGCCAGGAGTGGCGCTGTAGGGTAGGCGAGGTAATGCACCCCCCGGCGTATGGCCCCCATGATTGATTGATGATATGCTGGGGGGCACATTGCCTCGCCTACCCTACGGCGCCACTCCTGGCGGTCACGCCTCACGAGTCTCCATGCACCATCCCACCATAGGTAGCCTGAAGATGACAGTACCTGACTAATACCATAGTGCTCTACAAAGACTGAAGTGTGGAGTTTGTGGACTGGGATCCTCTATCTGTGCATAGATGAAGGTGGATACATCATGTCAAATTTCTTCACACAGTTAACCTCCTTGCTGTTGATAGCAGACCACCAGGCAAGCTTGGTGCTTCATTCCCTCGATAGTCTTGTGCAAGTTATGAAGCTGACCAATGATCTGACAACAAAAGGAAGCTGCACTGCATGTGGCACACCTCATCTCGGCATCACAAAGGAACCTCAGCCCACACTGTATATATTACTACTCTCAACACTACCATGCTATTGAGGGTAGCCAAGCTATTTGAGATGAGAAGCATTAAATTAAACTTCCTCAAAGAATGGGTGATCTCTTTGTGTTTGTTATACTGTGGCAAGGGGAGTGAAGCCTACGACCTCCTACTTGGCAAGTTGCATCTCTGACTGATGGATGGCTGTGACTGGGTCTTCATTGTCCTTTCAGAGTGGTGTTGGACTAAGAAATCCAGGTGAGGGATGGCTGTCTTCCGTAGGAGGCAGTGTGACGCCAACAGTGACATCACAGCCTTGTATGGGTTAAAGTACACAGCATGCACACCATCCCCCCCCTTGAGCTTTGGGGGATATAAAAGAAACAGCATCAGCAGTGCACAAGCAGCTCTAGCCTGGCCTCTACTCCTTGCTACCTCCCTCTGATGAGATGATCAGCTTCCAGAGTCCCTACACCTTCTTTTGGCATAATGCTTAGATCCCAGAGGCCCTCCATCTCCTTCTGGAATCCTTCCACCTCCTTCTGACAGTGCTCAGCTTCCAGTCCTTCCATCATCATTTACTGTAGTGCTCAATTTCCATATTATCCTCTATCCCCTTCTGAGAAGATGCCAGAGTTCTATCCTTCTTTCTCCAGTTTCAGAGCAAGTCCCATGCATTTGTCTATGAAGAAACCAGCAATTCCAGTGGTTCCCTTCTCACAATCACTGAGACAGGAACTGCCTTGGGCATTCACTGCCTGACCACAACATGGTCTGATTATAAATTTAAAAAATAAAGGGAAGAAGGAATCCTGTGTTTCCTTTGGTCCTCGGGGTAAGAATCACCTGCAGTCAAATGTCACCAACAAATCTTCATTAAGACCAAACAAAGAGTGTTCAACTCAATCACTATCGACCCTATGTATACCAGTGCACAGGTAAGGCCGGGTTACCAAGTCCAGAAACAAAATGGACATCACTGACACACAAGTAGCTAGAAACAAGGACAACCATAACAAGCTTCCCAGCTGCTGGATCTTTGGAGGAACTGTCACTTGGGCCATCAGATGAGAGTAGCTGTGGTTTCCTAACCACAACAACAATGCAGCACATGACCATTTCATCTTGAGACAGGCTTGGAAATCTGTAAGGTAAGAGAGGAGATGAGTAAAGCTCCAAAGCAGTCCAGCAAAGCCTAAGCCTAACAATATTATGTAGGACAACCAGTCATCATCCTTACTGTTGCACCAGTAAGGCTTGTACAAATGAGCTACAAGTACACAAGACTTTTGAGCATTAACCATGAAAGGCCAGGCATCAGTGTTGCTTAAACAATGAAAGAGTCACATGAAAAAAACTTGCATTTTTCTGTAAATAATGATGCACAAAAGAGTGCTAACTTAGATAACATGTCTGCAAACATTTACTAGGTAAGGCTGCTGTGAATGTGAGTCAATATCTGGTATATAGCTATTTATCTTTTTAAGCACCACAAAAAGTTTGGCCTGTCCTGAAAATTCTAATATCCCTTCTTGTGAAATTAGTTCAGTAAGAAAACATGCTAATCAGGAACCTCTCTCTATATATATCCGTAGATCTTTTAGGTAATACACTCTTTTGTAGATCAATTTTCACAGAATATTTATACTATTTATACTACTTTCCTCTTGATACTGCCAGGTCAAAGTAGTTAACTATAATGTATCCCACCTACTTTCTAGAGTAATACACCAATATACCAGACATACTAGTTGGAGATGACAGTGGCTGACATGTGTAAACCTATTTGTATATCTTGTAAAATGAATGGATAAAGAAATGTGAGAAATGTGAGAGCATGAATGGTGATACAAGGCACAAGAGACCAAACGGCAAAGAAAGTTAAATGACTACAACTGTATATACATATACAAAGGTAATAGATGCACTGAGAATAAGAAGACATTCTCCAACCAAAAGCGAGGATGAAGTGCCAGAGTATGAGAAAAGAATGAGGGACTGAAGATCCAAAGTTTCACTGAATTATCCAGGCTTGAAGGGAGGATGTGACGGTGTTGATCCAGGCTTGAAGGGAGGATGTGACGGTGTTGATCCAGGCTTGAAGGGAGGATGTGATGGTGTTGATCAAGGCGAAGGGAGGATGTGACGGTGTTGATCAAAGCAGCACAGCAGTGAACGCAGCAGACTACACCTGCAAGAAAATAGAGCAATCAGTTCTCAGCACAGGAAACCCAAACAGACACCACAATTATTTATTTTCTGCATTTGAAGTAACTATGAATAAATAGTAAAAAACTCTAAATTAATTATACTAAATAGCTTAACTGAAATTTTGAATGGTTTAGATTTTTTGTCTGACTGGATATAATAAAAGAAAAATTAGACCCTTCTGGACTAGAAATAGTCTTACACAAACAGCAGACAAATCTCAAACAAAACATAAGTTTTTAAGAGCAATTGACAACTTGACTCTCTCTCTCTCTCTCTCTCTCTCTCTCTCTCTCTCTCTCTCTAGCTTTCATGCTTTCTGTTTTTCTATTCAATCAAATCTCCAAACAACACATAACTCCCTCTCCCACTCAAAACTCTCCCCTTTCTGCAACCAACAAGACATATAGGGCACACTTCCATCCTTTCTTTTTCCTGTTTTCCTCTTATATAACAACCTCTACATTTGTGCTGTACCCTCTTAACTCTTCCTCTGCCTATCATATCACTCAACAATCTTTGTGTGTATCATGTACCACCAAAAAATGGATTGTCTATTGGAGCCCTCAGCTTTTTTTTTTATACCTGAAGTTCTATAATTTAACAGACCCCACTGTTAAGCCAGACACACTCCTTAGGTAAACTGAAGCCTGTTCCTCATCAATTAGTAAACATCTGAGTCATTAAGGTGCTGCTGACAAGGCTGGTATAATACTCTTCCTAGAGAACATATCATCACTGAAAAATACTTTACCTACATTCATAATTATATCACAGATCGAAATCATTAAAAAAATGTAGTACAGGTATTTCTCATTTTGAATTTATTCTTTATGTGTAAATTTGTTAAGATGTAACAAAAAATATAATTAATAACAAAATACAAAAAGTTTTTGATTCAACACTGTCTAGAAGAACTGTACGAGTGGAACTGCCCATATGACAACTACATGGGATGTGATCGTTATCCTAACTGGTTCTGATCATTGTCTGTGTATCTGTTTATACAGATTGTAATGTTAGTTTTGATGATAGAGGCAATGTAAACAACTGCTTTCCATCAGTTGTTAAAAATTAAGTAAGACAGTCCAAAACCTGTTCCCACTACTGCTATTTCCCTTGTCTCTTGAACTGTGGGTGATAAAACTAAACTTATAATTTGGGAGGAAACCTGTCAGAGGGAGGAAGGAAGAAATGTTAAGTGTTGTATCATTATCAGGGGTCTGGAGGTTGCTAAATGAATGTTAATCCCATCAGTACAGGGACACATTTTTACCACAATTTTTTAGTGTGATTGGACACTTTTATTGATGTTAGGAAAGGCCAATGGAGTTCAGAAGATTAATGGCCAGAGTCTGTACGTACTATTTTAATCCCCACATGAGTTTCTTAAGCCAAAGAATATTGACAAATGAAAATGCATCCCAGTACTATTTTTGACCCCATTACCAAGTACACTACTGAGAAGTGGTTCAGTGTCTCTTACAAATACACCTGTCTCTTGATTTATGAATGAGTTATGTTCCTAGGGAACCATTCGTAAATAAAAAAATTGTAAATAGAGCAATTTTTTCCGGTACACTTCCATTATATAAGACGAGATACTTTCCTACAACAAAAAATTATGTCCATGTGTTATTGTAAAACATATTTTTTCCAACTGGTTCAGTTATCATTGTTGTCATCATAGCCGTGGCAGCAGACAATGCCTCATTGTTACCAGTGATCATTGACTTGAAAAACTGTCATTCTCAATTGTTAAGTTTGTGACACTTCTTGATACAACTGTTTGTAGGCAGCGACTACATTTGGAATGGCATGTTAAGTTCTTTCACATTTAGGGTCATTGTCAACCTCTACTACCTGTCGTTGCTCTATTGTTAATATGGCAAGCTTTGGCTCTAAGGTAATAACTTTTCTAGCTTTTGGGGGGTTTGTCAAAACACTTAGTTGAACTTGTACTATGCCGGGGATCAAATTACTCAGTATTGAAAGCTCTAACAGATGGTAAGGGTATGAAAAGCTAACTTGAGACTGGTGTTACAGTAAAATAATACCCTTATTTCTGACCTTTACTTGAATATTGAGAACTCTTCTTCCGTTTGAGATGCATCGAGGAATAGAATTCTTTAGCCAAGAGTGTTGTTGCTCTGCTGGCTTCTGTGGATGCCTTTAAAGTGGCTTTACCTTTCCATACATGTTTATCTGTCATTCATATTTACTGAATGAATTGACAACACTGCAAATCAATGTCAGTTTTGACAAAATGCAATACCGAAAGCCAGGGAAAGCAGGAGACAAGTTGAACTTTGGGTAAATCTTGAGGTCACCAGAGAAGATTTTCCAGATGATAAGGATGGAAGCTGGTGGATGGTTCATATACAATAATAAAATCAGCAGTGGCTCGAGTACAGAACCTTGAAGTACACCACTCTTTATATGTTTGCAGCTACTTCTGACACTTGAAACTGACCCATTCATAGTTCTGGTGAGTAAGAATGAGCTGGTCAATTTTTACTTTCACACCAATCTTAAGTTGGCTTTTCATACCCTTCCCATCTGTTACAGCTTTCCATACGGAGTAATTTGATCCCCATATGTAACTGGCGCAACTCAATTATAATGGCGCTAGCTATTGTTGAAGATTTACCGAATTTGCGGGACGCGGGACTACTAGCCACCCGGCAACACTGCCCCGTGTCATGTCTCGAGGGTAAATGAACAACTGTGGCCAGCAGTGCTGTGAGCTAAAACATTATATGAACTAAACGTAACCTGGCTGGGGTCAAATCTACTATTTTCCCTGGGAGATTTTGGTGTTTTGAATGAATCTGCTATTCGTTTTCTGCGCAAATCATCAGTTTGGGTCTCGCCAATGGCAATGAGAGACACAACAACAAACAGCGATGACGCTCGCCAACAGGGCAAGTTTGGGCCTGGCCACAGCGCTTCAAAATAACGTACATAAACTTATCTTTACGATGAAACTACCGTTTGTGGGCAGCAACGCTCTAAGCTAAAACATTACACTAAAATAACCTGAAATCTACCCCTGGGGTGCCCTATGCATCTCCCCGCGTCCCGCAAATTCGGTAAATCTTAAAAAATCGCTAACGCGCCATTATAATTGATATGCGCCAGTTACATATGGGGAGTCAAATTACTCAGTATGGAAAGCTCCAATAGATGGGAAGGGTATGAAAAGCCAACTAGACTGGTGTCAGTCTGTCAGCAGTGTATCCGCAGTGGAGGTGCTGTCCTTCACCGCAGCAACCAGCTCTTTTCAGACGCTATATTCTATTTTGCTAAAGGAGATACCTCTACAAATTACACTTACAGACCTTCCAACATGCTGGAGGAATAAGCACTGCCTCACTCCAGGGAATGTCAAGCTTCCCCTGCTGCTGTACACTGGGCTGTAGAAATAAGAAGCAACAAGTGGCATGGCGTGGCGTGGCGTGGCGGCGTGTAGTTGTCACCTGTTGTGGCCTGTGGTACTACTACTTCCTCCACCACTGGGCCTGCGCGGCGGTGGTGGTGGCGATGGTGCTGCCGCCGCTACACTGGTGTGCTTGGCGCTTCTTTCAAATATAATGGTAGCAGAAAAAAAAGGGAAGCTGCAAGAAACCCTCAGTTGCAGTCCCTATATTGAATATACCTTACTATTTCCACTATCATCCTCATCCATATTTGTTCTAATCTCCTTTTAAAACTTCATAATGATTTATTGTCCAGTCCATTCCATTCATAAATTCCCTCCTATCTCCATTAATTTGAACTCTGTTTCAAGCTTTAATCTACTCTAATTTTTTATTACCATTATTGATCCTGAGAATTTTGCTTACACCCCTCCTCCTTTGTGCTATAAGAAATGGAGGTAAATTGTTGGGGGCCTAATCTTGTATGCACTAATCAGTCTTCTTTAATTTTGATTAGTATATAGCAGTGGTATATATTATTCATGGATAACTAAAAATTAAAACGTTTTTCTTCAGGTTAAATGTAACTCGTCACTTTCCTCATAGCTCACACCTCATCTCCAGTATTTCCACCTTACCTTCTTCCACAGTGCACAGCAGTCTGTCTATACAATTGTTTTTTCCTCAAGTTCTTTATCATTCATCTCCCTCATGAATTGGCTTTGCACTTCAGCACTACAGCTATTTTTCTATTCAATAATATAGATATACGATTTTGCATCCCACGACACTATTCAAAGCATTCTTTCTCCTGCAATCTGCTATCCCTGTATACTAAATTAACTTACTTCACTATTGTTTTCACCATTTACTACATCTACACACGTCCAAAATCCTCCACCAGCTTCCTCAATCTTCCTTGAATCAGCCACTAGTATAATTACCAGGTTACTTGTGAATTTAGCGGAAAACAGATGGAGAAAAGATTGATAGCTCCACACACACGCACACACACACACACACACAACAGTTACATGAATCTGTTTGCTGATGATGCTAAATTGTTAAAAGTTAAAAAGAACCAGGAAGATTGTCTGGAATTACAAGAGATATAGACAGGATCTATGAATGGAGGATGAAATGGTAATTAGAATTCAATGCCAAGAAATTCCATGTGATAGGAATTAGAAAAAGCTAAAGGAGGCCAATTTGGGAGTATAAAATGAAGGATTAAGTAATAATGAAGAGTAAGGAGGAATAGATCTGGAAGTGGAGTCCTGAACAGTATAAAGTCAGCTATTCAGCTCAATGTACTGGATGTTGACTAATTTTAAGATGGCATTTCAATATATAGAAAAAAATATGAAGAAAAAATTATAGCCAGTACATGTCCACGGTTGAAATACGTAGCAGCGGTGTGGTCTCCAAACATGAAGAAAGATATAAGGAAGTTAGAAAGGATTCAGAGGGCAGCTACAAGAATGGTAATGGAGCTGGAAGATCTAGCATATGAAGACAGGCTGAGGCAAATGGGTCTACCAACCTTGCAAAATAGAAGAGAAAGAGATTTAATTACATTGTATGAGTATAAAATAGTTAATGGCATTGAAAAGGTGGAGTCGTTTAAGAAACATTAGAAAATACAGTTTTCCACATAGAACTGTGGATATTTGGAACAGATTAAATGAGGAGGTTGTTACAACAACCAACAAACATAAATTAAAGGAAATGTTGGATGAATAGAGACATGGAAACAGGAAACAATAACCCCTGCTCAAACTGGGTATAATAATACAACTAGGTGCCTAAATACACACACATACACACACACACACAAACATCCTTACTGAGCATGTAAACATTGGCAGGATAACAATACACAGATTTGCTGCATGCAATAATGATACTTTTTTTTATTTATCATTTTCTTGTGTACACCACTCCTAGCAGAGGTTGTAGCTCTGGGCGGCCCTGCCCAGATGAGGCCCCGCCTGGGTCAGCGCGGCACAGACTGTAACTCTGGGTCGGGGTTCCTGCCCAGGACAATCACAGGATTACAAAATGGTTCATGATAAAAAAAAAGGAAAAAAAACACAGGAACCCTTTGTAAAGAAATATCACAGGGTATACATATGGGCAAAAACTTACAGATAAATGCCAAGCACTAGTCGTCACAAGTATTATCATCAGCTTTGCGGAGTTTTTTTCCAATTCCTCACTACATGATGCACCTCAGGCAGGAGGCATCAGTCACAAACCACCAAGAAAACACTGGACGAGGCACTGCTTGTGATAAAACTGCATCACTCTCTTTCAATTTTGCATAGACATTTGGTCTTATTAAAGTATTACTTAAATGGCATCTGCAATATTTGGCAGTGTTTGATGATTTTTAATACATGTATGAGATTGTTACCAAATAACTATTGAATTTTAGCTAACCATACGTAAAACTCCATAGGACTGCAAACTCCAAAATCAATGCCAGAAGACACTCAAAGAGCCATTTTGTTATTGGTTGATTGGCCTTCACTGAAGCCCTTGTCCACCAGCAGTTTGGCACCTCACATACAGTTTGGCTCTCGCATACAAAGTGTCTAAGAGGCAGAGTGGGCACAGCCTGCCACACATGTAGCCACAGACACATCCTGTCCATTCTTTCTCAACTTACTGTTCATCAGTCAGCTAGTAAACAAGGAAAATTTACTGAACAAAACATTACTTTTGGACGAGAACATATGGTCGGTAGTTCTTAAGTTTTGGACACAGCTGGGACCCGCAGCACATGGACAGTGGTCTACCACAGCTTCCTGCACCAGGAAAACATGGACCGCTGAAATTTCCCTCATTGGACACAAATGATATTGTCTGGACAAGGAATACTCCTTGCATTATGCACACATTTCTGCAGTCACTAAAGGAAACTGACACATTAATTGCTAACACAACCATTCTTGGCTTTCACATCATGAAAATTATACAATTTTCCTAAGTAAAGTAGAAGTGTCTAAACTGGAGAGAGAGAAAAAAATCATTTATGTGAGTTCCAGTCATCAACTCAGAGATCCATGTTGCTAAGATCTTTCCTTTGATTATCTGTCAAACACCAGTTGGTAATGCGTTGTTAGCAGTGTGGAGTGAGCCTCCCCTGATCACCAGCACTCTTCCTTGCCACTCAAGCTAAACTTCAAACTCAAAATTATCTTCTTGGTTTAGTTCAAAGCAAACCAAAATAATTCAAATTAAATTAATACAAAATTAGTTTCTTGTAAAACAAAGCCATGAGGCAGGCAGGGCAGGTGTGCAGGGGCCTCCACCCACAGACAACTTGGACAATAATAATACTGTAGTGTGTGTGTGTAGCCACTGGTGATGCTGCTGTATAAGTATTAAGACCCATATATATGATAACACTATTTGCTAGTAGGCATCATAGCAGGGACAGCGAGCTGCAATGTGCAGAACTTATTTTTGGTATTTTGATATAATGTTACTTTTTATTTCAATTTTTCTTTTTCTTTCACACCAATACCCCACTTTCTGAATATTAACCCCTACATTATTTGCATATAAATTAAAGCAATAATAATTACAGTAACAATAATAATAAGCTAAAGAAAACTGTACAGGAATAGTGGAAGCATGGAGAGGCCTGGCCGGGCAGCGGTCGTCAACACTGGGACGCTGGGTGTGTCGTGCGGGCCTGGACCCACACTCTGTACAACCATTATATTACATTATGGACAATGTTATCATCATTCTGTTCATTATTATCCTGGGGGAAGGAAAAAATGGGGGGAATGCCTCCTTCACAAAGGCACGGTTTCTAGAGCATTAAGTAAGGAAACTCCAAATGATTGGTCAGAGCATAATGAAATTGGATTAAAATATCTTCCAATGAAGCACTGAAGTCAACAAGAGTTTTGCTGCAAGTAAATAAAAATACTGCACAACTTCTGAAGTTAACTATGGGACCTTGTTGGTACTACTATGATGGCTGCTGACTCTCTCACCACTGTGCAGGGCTACTGTCACCAGGTTTCAGCAACCTTAATTAACACTGAAGAGACACAGGAATTCAATTTGTGAGAGGAAAAGAACTACATAAGCACTCAGGCCTTTGTCAGAGGCACTCTGCTGAATTATTACTGCTTGTCAAGGATCAGCAGGTGGCAGATTTTCTCTAACCATCCTGAACATGAGACAGTCAATGCTGGAGTGTCCTCTATCAGTCACTTAGCACATTCTGAGATCCACCTCAGATTTCAGGCTGTTGTCAAGATGCTGTTACAACACTATTGCTTCCAACAACTTCAATCATTCTTGCTTTTGTTCACCAAGCCACTGTGTACGAAGAGTGATCTCTTCTATGTATGAGCACTGGCTTCACAAAATGAAGAGCTCTCTCATTCTATTAACATACAATACTCTGACAAGTGCCCCTCACACAGCTAATCTATGAACTTGAGCAAAACTTTTCAATTTTATTCTAAATATTTATACTTTGGTACCTGTGTCTATGAAAAAAGAGGGTATGTTTGTGTCTTATAAACACACATGAATGTTCACCTTACAATAATTACAATAGTAATGATATTTACATGTTGACCTGGACACACAACAAGACCCAACAACCCTACTTGAGTGGGAGAGCCTGTGGTGTACAGCATGATGACACCAGCCTTGTGGACACAGCAGTCCTTTGTGCACACTTTGCTCTCAGCCCTCGACCATCTCTATTCTAAGCTATCTCAACTGTGGTCACAGCAACAAACCACCTCCACAGTTTCAGCATCCTTTCATGGAATAAGAACAAGAAATTCACCCCTCCCCCAAAAAGCTAAGAAATGTGTCAACAAGACTCAACTATTGTCAGAGGTCCTGTGTTAAGTATTGAATTAGTGTATATGGCACCTTATGATGGGTAGGCATTGAAAGTCCTTGTCAACAGATCTAAGGTCACCAGTCTTGTCAGAGGTCAGAAGAGTCATTCAACACACATTTCCTTTATTGTTCTACTGAGCAAATAAATATAGGATACCAGTTTCCTCCAACACAATGTGACATTCAACACCTTCCCTCCTTCACATGTAAGACCACCAAGAGGAGGAAATAGCAAAGCTCTTTCTAACACCAAGAATACTGAACAGGTCTTTTAGTCTAAAGAACTTTTGGCCAATCCCAGGATGTGACCATAACCCAAGGTCACCTGTGTTTCAGCTAAGAGCACAGAGGCCTACTAACTGTGAGCAGACTGATTCTCTCTACAGCAATAGTGTGACTAGTATATGATTAACTATTGATGTCTTACCAGAGTATGACAACAATAATACAGTGATAAGTATAATTTTTTAAAACATGAAGAATGCAATCAATGAAAATATCTGGATATAGCTAAAGAAATAACTAATTAAAAATGTCATCAGCCACCCCACAAAGCATGAAGAACATGCTTAACACCTGGCACTAACAACCAGACTGATAACAAGTGCATCAGATCTTGCTGTATGCTGATGAAATTGCCTTTAGGAAATATCAATTTAGTGCTGCTCAGAAAATATCATACAGTTGTGACAATACAATTGGCAAATAATGTGGATCAATTGTAATGCATGTAAAAAGCTTTGAGGTAATGTATGCAGCTGGAGCACAGTAATCTCAAGCCTCACAGAGTGCCTTTGAGGGGTCATTTCACTGCACTAATCAGCTACAACTGTGAACACAACATGATAGAGAGAGTGTTGGTGACAAACAGCCACTTCAACTTTCCTCCTCACAAAACACAAGTGGAAGATGAAAACATTCTGTGCTTAATGTATAAAATTAGTTATAAAGTTTTAAAGAAACATGAATGACATGACATTTGCAGATTGACAAATATTTCCACAGGCTGCCTTGTCACACTACCTCTCCAATTCCTACAGCTTTCAAAAAACAAGAATAACTAGTAATTGATTTTTCATTAAAAAATTTTCATCAATAGCATAAAAGCGGTCCTTAAAGAGTCACTTTTTAAATGCAAGGATAACAGTACTGGTTTTGACTTATGCTACATCATTGTGTATCTTTTCTTTCTTTTTAGAAAAGATGGAACCCATCCACATGCTTGAGACAAATTCTTACTTTCTTCTGAAAACGTCATCATTATCATTACACTCTTGTCTATCAAGTACAGCTCACTCAAAATTGTAGAGAATAGGTTTATACTTTGTTTTCTCTAATTAAAAATGTTATACATATTCCTATCAAGATGTTTCCTTTTAGTACCATTTTTTGTGTGTGTATTTATTGTGTACTATTATGCATCTAAAACAGATGTGGATCTGAATTTGGCTTTATTAAAATAAGTCACCCTAAGTATGAGTATGAGGCAGTTTGGTATGAGTAAGGCTATGTTTACGTGTGCATCAATCACCTATACAAACATATCTGCATAAAAAGTGCTTTGGAATGAGGCCACATAAAATAGTGAAAAGCTGTGGGTCTGGACCACAAGGCATCACAACACTGACTCCAATCACATCACCACTTCAACCACTATCAACAAATTCCAATCCTACAGCAAACCAACATTATGCAACCATAATTTTCTCACAGATTCAGAAGCCATAACTGTACACTAAAAACTATACTGTCAGTGAGCATGAGCAGTTTGTGTTCTTAGATATTTAATAATTGTTCATTGTACAAACTAATTAACAAATTAATTCTCAATCAACCTCCATTTCTTTGTGCAAATAAGGGTAACAATTCTGAATTCATTAGTCCCACTGCACATCATTAAGTAGCTTTTCAAATACTATAAAAATCAACTATACCATTAATTAATGTGTCAATGGCTGAAATTCCTCCTGGTGGCACTTCACTTACTAGTTCATTACTGTAACAGGAAATACTCTGTCTTTTTGCTTATCCTAAAGTCTCTATTGTCAAACAGTCAGTCAGCAGTCAAGTCACACGGGTGTCATTCTGTTCAAATCGAAGTAGGTAGTTTCCCCACTTCCCACATGGGATGAGTGAGCATGTAACTGGCAAAAAGGCTGGGATATTTTTTTCAAAAAGGTTGGCAAACCAAGCCTCATGTCCAAGGCTTGGCCCATTGAGCGAGCATCTAGTGCCCAAGTGAGCCTCTGCTGATGGTGAGACAAGGAACACCTCCCACCATGCTGCAGGCTCAGTACTGACAGTACTGCAAAATATCACAATGTATTCCATTTTAGGGTCAGGCATGAGATACATCATCCACACCTGACATTGTTCTGCAACCAATCAAATTGAATTATAGCCTACATATTTGGGGCAAATTCTCATGGAATGATATAAAATATACACTCATACAAAGTTATTGGGGGACTACTCTTGTCTGCAGCTGACTCAGTACTCTACTAAAATAGAATACTTTTATATTTTATACAATATATGTAACATCCAATGTTCACTTTATACAATATTGGCAGGTCTGGCATCAGTGTTGGGTGAGAGAGAATCTTATCTTGCAGATTCTCTTCTTGATACCCAGCATGACACTGGCTCTTGGTTGGCCTCCAGGCGGTCCATCTCCCACCCCAGGGAGGCCGACTTCTGCTTGCTGCCCCCCACAACAAAGTTTCTGGTCACAAGTGGGAGGAATTAGGTGAGGGATGGGTTCTGAGGGGAGGGGGAGGGAGGCAGAACACAGCTGGAAGAATGGGGAGGGATGGGGGGAGCTCCTAAGAACACACCAAGTGCTTGCAACTGGCTTGTGCACACCAGGTGCTGGCTTCTGCAGACACACACACAAACACACACACACGCGCATAAAAGTTTGTTTTAGTTGGCCATGGTCTCTCTTTTCCTATGCCCAACCCATTTCTTTCCAAAATATGGGTGACCATGAAACTTGGGAAGGAGACTCATATTGTGTCGTTCCAACTGAACAAGTCACACATGGGCCAAGTCTGGCTCCAGGTGCACAACACATAGTTAATGAAAAGTGTTTTCAGCTCTACTTCCTTAATTTCTATGCTGCATCACTGGAAGTCAAGATCTGGCCAAGTATTTTTTATCTTCTTTTTTTGCCATGAATGGTACCTTGAATGAAGGCTGAGGCACAGTTTGGTCTACACTGCAGATCCCTCCCCCCCCTACAGGACTGTGTGGGACCAGAGGACCAGATGTGGGATGGGGCAGGGGTGGGGGACCGGTGCTAGGAATGAGTATTGGCATCATAATCTCTGACCAGCCTCTTGATATGGGTGAGTTTTTCATGCAAGTAGTTGTATCTCTTCTTCTTTTTCTGGAAGTCATGGTCTTGCTGAGTGGCTTCGTACTGCCTCAGGATCCGGAATCGTATGGTCTGCAAGAAAATAATTGTAAAGACATCCATTGCAACACACATAATCTGACATTTGAGGTAAAGCAATTTCTTGTGACAAAATTGTAGTCTTGACCACCTCACAAAACCCTAATCTATGCCTCTGGTTATAAAGAAGGCAACATTTTTCAACAGTATGCTAGGAAAATTGTCACATAAAATTAGTCAAGCATCCAAGTGCCATCTTTAATTTTTGAAAAAAGAAAGACTAAAGGCTTAATGCAGAATGCATCTACATGGACCTTATTCTTATACTATAAAGGAAACATATTTCTTAAGATTATTACCAAATAATTATAGATGAGACTGTAATAGGTGCTCTTTTTGTAACTGTTTAAAATATAACTGACATATATATATGTACATACAAATGAGAAGTATGGACTTCTATGTTTACTCACATTATACTCCTCAGAACCAAGAGTTTCATTCCTGAGCTGTTCCTCCAGGTCAGTGAAGGGTCTGGTCCGCTCCTCAATGAAGCTGTGTAACTTAAGATACTCCTGATACTGACGGTTAAAGTCTGCCTTGTATCTGCTCCGTTGATCAGAAGAGACTATGCTTGTGTAGTTCCTGAATGAAAAACAAAGGTTAGCATCAAATGTGTAGTGACAGGAAATGCATTATTGAACAACTGATATCTCAAAAGTTAAGCAAAATCCTTACTAACATTCCCCTCTCAACACTTGATTGGGGAAAAAGATCAGACCACATCAGCAGTGATGATAAATTTGACATTATACCAGAGAAGCATACAGATTGAGACATGCAACTGCAACATACACACACACATACATACAAAAAAATGCACACACTATGCAGTCACACACAAAGAAGCCTCACCTTAAGTATGCTGGGGGTGAGTCTTCCCCACTAAGGCTGTCTGGAGAGGAGTTGGGAGGTGTGACATGGCCATTGGTCCTGGAGTGGTGGTTGGCATGGCCATTAGTAAGGTTATTGGTGACCCCATTGATAGGGGAGTGGCTACCTGAGGAATTGTGGTGATGGTTGTTATGGTGGGGATGGAGGCCATTGAGGTGATGGTGGGAATGAGGGGAGGATCCCTGGTTGAGGGGGGATGTAGAGGAAGGCTTTCTGGCAGGACTGGTGGTGATGGTGGCAGAGGTGGTGGATGTAGTGGTGATGGCATTGGCAGCCAGGTTGTTGGAGGTACCATTGGTGAGGGTGCCACAGCTGCCACTGTCTCGATGGTTGTGATGATGATTGTTGTGGCGGCCATTCCTCGCCTCCTGCCGGTGCTCTAGGACGGAGCTCGGCGTGGTGGACTTTGGTTTGCTGGACACCCAGGAGTCAGAATGAGGCTCAGACTTATCCTCATTGCTCACAGGGAAGGACTTGGACGAACCGTTCCAGCGTCCTCCTCTGGGCCTCTTGGCAGTGGGATCAAGTTGCTCCTCATGGGGCCGCTTGACTCCCTGAGGCTCTGAGGAGGGGGACAGGGGTGGGGCTGAGGTGGGAGAGTGGTTGCTGTCATTGGCAGACAGTATCTGCTGGGGCTTCTTCCTGTAATTCAAAACAGAATTGTTAAGACAAGAGGAGTTGTACCTTATCTCATCAATGCTAATACTACAAGGAATATTTGTTGGAGTACATACATTAGTAAAAAAAAGTTCTTGAAGGAAAATAAGTAGTTATACATAGGAAAAAAAGTAAATACTGCATAAATATGTATGAACCATCACTGCAGGATACATCACCTTTTGACTGCCTCCTTTTCCTTTTCCGTGTAGAAGGGCCAGTCTTCAAGCACTTCACTCCACAAATGTCGGGACAAGTGGTGCAGGTTTTCTTTCACATGTGACACACTCAACAACACGCTGTTCATTTGCCGTCGGTCTTTTTCTTTGATTCCATCTGTAACAATTGTGGATGACAAATGATATGCAATGCTACTTTGTCTTATTCTGATCATAACTGTTTCAGATAAATCCATTCCCTATCTTACCAATTGTCATAGCAATATATATTCAACAAATTCTTTAAATAATCTTCCTATTTGCATTAGAGAAATATGGCTCCAGGTAAAGAGCATCACCCACCACTGTGCAGCCGGTTGAGGAGCTCAAGCTTTTTGTAATTCTTGACAGCAAGGAGTTGGATGATTCTCTCCCTGTGAATAAATTTGTTTAAATAAAAAGAAAACCTAACTTCATGATTTAAGGGAATTCAGCCTATATATGATTTAGTTTTTTTTGTTGACTCTATATAAGTATTTGCTTATCATCTGTTCTCTGAAGATTTCCATGACTGAGCAAATTATTCCAACTGACATTAATGCTTAAAACATTTACAGATGATAAGATCTCCAAGGAGGGAACATTCAGTCTCCACCACACACCTCAGGGGTCTCCGCACCAAGTCAGGGTTGCTGTTTCTACCATTAACATTTGGGGGAGGGGGAGGCGGGGGCTTGCTTGTGTTTGAAAGGAGTCCCGTGTTGCCTCCACTCTGGTGTCGGTGTGGAGAGGTGGAGTTGTTAGAGCTGAACTTGGAGGAAATCTGCTCCCCCATTATGTCCTTCTTCTTGTGAGGCGCCATCTTGCCATGCGATGGCCGCTGCCTCACAAAGGGGTTGGCAGCAGCGTTGGTTACTTCCTTCACACTGTAATAATAAAACCCGCATAAACATAATGTATTCCTCATTAAATAGCCATGTAAAATTCATGTCTGTAAACTTATATGACTGAATGATGCTTGAGAATTGTTCAAATTACTGGTACAGTGGTACCTCTTGATTCCAACACTTCCCAATCCAAACACATTTAGCAAACAAATTTTGACCTACAATCCAAACGCAGCTTCTGAATTTGAAAAAAAATAAAATAAAATAATAATAGTAATAATAATAATATTAATAATAAAATAATAATAATAATGATAATAATAATAATAATAATAATAATAATAATAATAATAATAATAATAATAATAATAATAATAATAATAATAAAAGTACAACAATGTGAAGTGGTTGGTGGATGTGGCAAATAGGAACTCCACACAGGGATGGTTTAATTGTGTGGAGAGGAAGGGGAGAATGTAATAACAGTGCCAATGTGGAGAACCATCAGGAAACTACAGTGTTCAAAGGATGGAAGAGTAAAAGGTGTAGTGATGGTAAAGGTGGCAAGTATGGACAGGAACAACTTTAAGAAGTGCCACCTTTCCATAAAGAACTTCATGTAAAGGGAATGTAACAGCATGAAAGTTTGTAATTGTACTTTTTAGAAATACACTAATAATTCATAATACGGTTGATATTCCTCCCTCACAAAATTAGACAAATATCACTCGGGCATTACTTTTTATTTGAATCATGTTTTGGGTTGCTTAAAAACATAGAAATGAAATAAAAACTTTTACTGACCTAAATTTCATGTCAGTGAAATCACAATACAATGATAATAAAACAGTATGGAGCTAACCAGTTCATTTTGCCCTGCTTCTGGGCGTTCTCCATACTCTTCCTGGTCTTCTCGTAGGTGTCGTCCTTCGCATGGATCCAAAGTCTGGCCACCATGGGACCAAGGGACTCCAGGGCTCTGTGGAGAGAAAGGAATTAAGTTTCATATCCTGGATGCTTGCTGTCTTTGAGTCAACTTTCACCTGCTCCAAGGACCTGCCGCTGCTGTGCCTACCTCAGAATGTTTCATGTAAGGCTCATGTCCTTATTTTATACGAAAGCTTAACTAATTATAGATTTGCTTTCCTTAAACAGTAACTTATCTTTGACAATGAAATTTAAACAAGAAAAACATTATCATAAGTATTTTACCAATAAAAAGAACCATGTTTCCAACTGTCAACTACTTCCTGTTTTAGAAATTTAGCTACTATGGACTCCACCAATTTCAGCATTGTGTCACACTGAGGAACATTAACCACAGCTATAAGGAACAGAACAACTGGAGGCCACAGTGGGCAATGCAGTACCTGGGGCTGAATTGCTTGATGAACTCAAAACTTCCTTGGGGCCCACCACTTTCCTGGATGGGCTGAAAGGTGAAGGAGAACTTGGAGGTACCATTGTTGCGGCAGGGAATGATGATCTCCTGTAGAAGGGAAAGTTCCTTGTTAATGGTTGCAACAGCTTCTGGTGGGCTACTGTGTTGTGTGTTGTATGTGTTGTGTGTGTGTGTGTGTGTGTGTGTGTGTGTGTGTGTGTGTGTGTGTGTCTGAGTATGTATATATTTAAGCAATCAATTGGCTGTTATATGTCCTGTATGAATCTTAGAGTGGTGTTATGACATTAACTTGCACAACTTCATTAATCAAGGTTCACTCTTTAATGTTCCCAGAATTTCATGCCACCAATACACCCTCCCTTGCTGCCTCCCCACCCCCCCATCCCCCTTGCCACTCCTCCCTACCCAGGCCTGCCCAATTCCTTACCTCCAACCCACATTTCCTCCTCCTCTTTGCTTTCTGTACATCAGTTTACACATAAAAAGACATACAACTTAACTTATTGTCCTTCCCTTTCACTTGGTGTACTACAGCAGAAAAGACACTAGATGGTATTTGGGTTATCATAATTGCTATCATTATTATTGTTATTATCATTATTATTACTATTATTCCCATTATGTAATACTAGTAAAAGAAGAAGTAGTAGTAGTAGTAGTAGTAGTAGTAGTAGTAGTAGTAGTAGTAGTAGTAGTAGTAGTAGTAGTAATAATAATAATAATAATAATAATAATAATAATAATAATAATAATGATAATGATAATAAAAATAATAATATCAAATAATGAAATAACGAAAAATGTATATTTATTATAATTTGGTGTGTGTGTGTGTGTGTGTGTTAGCCAGGTCCAGGGAGGGAGGCCACACACCTGTCGGACCGGTTTGGTCACCGTTCCCCGCCTCAAGCCAATCAAGCCACTACGGCCTTCGTGGTGGTGAGGTGGTGATGGCAGGCACTCAATACGAGGCCTCGGAGAGTGAGTGAGTGAGTGAGTGATGGAGTGAGTGAGTGAGCAAGCACGAAGGTAGGGAGAGTAGGAGGAGGTGGAGGAGGTTGTCAGAAGTTGGTTGGTGAGGCAGTGGATGGGAGTGGAGGGAAGAAGGGAGGGGGATTAAAGCAGTGCCGGGGGATGTGGGTCACCACTTTCATTGGCCACCATTCATGGGGAACGCCACCGCACCACTATAATAGCCAGCCCCTTACACACACACACACACACACACACACACACATGGGTGGGAGAGTGGAATGGGAGAAGGGAGATGCTGAGGGGGTGTCCTTCAGTCGTGACCCCTTGACCCGTCCCCCCTCGGTCTCCCTGGAGGGGCTAGGACGCCAAGAAAGCCGAGAGGGTCTGTCGAGTGTCGACACTAAATAAGACCCATCCGGCCCCCTCCCTTCCGCCCCCCCCCCACCGCCCACCGCCACCACGGAGGCTCACTAATCGCTCCCCACTCCCTCCCTCCTTCCAAACCAACCTCACTAACTGCTTAAAAGTTAAAATATATACTGTGTGTGTGTGTAAGTAAAGTATACCTTAAATGGTGTAATAAAAAACATGTCCTTTCTTAAGTTTATTTAATTATCTTCACAGTTTGCATAGTAGGAAGTGAAAAGAATTGTGACAGCGCGGCGAGAGACAGTCAGCATGGCCCCGGCACAGCGGGCAAGGCCGCACAGAGGCCTTACAGTGCAGACTTATACTGCCTCTAAAATGTACCTTACACTGACTAGGCTGCCTGCACCACACATCTCTGCAGGGTACAGGCAGCCTACACCTCAGTGTCTCGGCAAGATACAACGTACAGGTGGCCTTATCCTTCGCCTACTGTCAGTGTCTCAACACATAACACTCGTGGCGGAAGGGTCTCAGCCATAGGAAGCTATGAGTACACACACACACACACACACACACAGGGGACACAGAGGGTAAAGTCCTAGGGAAGTAAGTGTATGGGGTGGAGATTCAAAGGGCTAGTAGGCAAGGGACGGATCAGCTGGGGACTAGGAGCTAGGGATTGGTGTCAGTGGAGCGCTTCCTGTAGCACCTCCCGCCCCTCTCACTCCCCGCGAGGTCTACACTCTCTCTCTCTCTCTCTCTCTCTCTCTCTCTCTCTCTCTCTCTCTCTCTCTCTCTCTCTCTCTCTCTCTCTCTCTCTCTCTCTCTAATAAAACTTAAACATAGGTATGACATAGGGAATTATACATGGAAAGGAGATTGTCTTTAGCTAAAGAAGACTCTCTCTCTCTCTCTCTCTGATTCATTGCAGACATGCCTGGTGAAATAATTTCCTGCCGCCAGCCGTCCTCCTCTTCCTCCTCATTCTTTCCTGGTATGAACGACGTATAGAATTAACTTTCCTCTAATACTGGCAAGTCATAGTAGCATGGACTAAATTGATAACATCGCTATAAGGTAATACCCCTCGTGGTTACTCAAGTTTGTGATTCGTATGTTAGTGTTAATGTGCATGACTACTTTCGATGCAATTATGTATGTGACACAAGAGGCAAGGGAGAAGGATGAAATAGTCAATAGATGAAGAGATGAAGAAATGAAGAAAAGGTCAGATTGGATTATTTAATAGAAGTTAATTAATTTTGTTACTACTACTACTACTACTACTACTACTACTACTACTACTACTACTACTACTACTACTACAACTACTTGTTGTTGCTCTGGCACATTAGTAATAGCGGTCGTGTCCTTAGGCACAGCACTTCATTAAATAATACTAACCCAATACAATAAATGTCAATCCTCACTTCAAAATTTTCGGGATTACGTTCTGCTCTTCCACCATGCGCAGGTGTAACGATGAGAGAGAGAGAGAGAGAGAGAGAGAGAGAGAGAGAGAGAGAGAGAGAGAGAGAGAGAGAGAGAGAGAGAGAGAGAGAGAGAGAGAGAAGGGGGGGAGAGGGAGTCTTACTGAACGAGTAGGGGGGCATATGGATTACATTAACCTTCGCCTTGGAAATGTTTAGTTGTCCTTTTTGATTAAGGAAGCGTTTATCTTAACAGACTTTATTCACCTTTTTCTCCGCAGGTTTATGTTCCATCGCTGTGATAAAAGAATACACAGTAATATACTACTACTACTACTACTACAACTACTACTACTCAACGTGCCACAGGTTTCCATATGCAAGTACAGTGAACGCAGTACGGTGTCACAGAAGTCAGAAAGCGTGTCACAGTCTCACTCGTAACTCCTATAATCAGTTTGGGATCTTAACCTCTTCAGTACTGCGACGCATTTTCACATTTATTCTACTTTTTATCGACTTAATACAGTTTCAGACTCATATGGGGGTTAAAGTAGTACAGATTCAGTCCAATAATCTTCTGACCTCCAAAGACCCTTCCTAATGTCAATGAAAGCGTCTAATCAGAACCAAAACACGTGGTAAAAATGTGTTCCGGTACTGAAGGGGGGTTCACGTTGTCTCTTACTTCCATGCCCACACAAGTAAGTGACTCCATCCCGGCCCTCCTTAGTTATGGTTTGCTTTTCCTTGTAATACTTATCAATTTCTTCTCCGTATTGTAGGAAATAACCCGGTAGTGTCACAATCGCCACTCTATTCAAAATATCTAGACACACATCAAACAAGCTATCCATTTCTGTTGTGCATTTCATATTCCTCTCTCTCTCTCTCTCTCTCTCTCTCTCTCTCTCTCTCTCTCTCTCTCTCTCTCTCTCTCTCTCTCTCTCTCGGGTAGGTCCATTTTTCACTTTCCTCATAAGTTAGGTTTTCCAACTTCTGCACCATCTCTGCTGCCATTTTCTGTATTCTTTCTAATTTCCTTATGTCTGCTTTTGTTTCTCCTCTTCCTGTGTGTGTGTGTGTGTGTGTGTGTGTGTGTGTGTGTGTGTGTGTGTGTGTGTGTGTGTGTGTGTGTGTGTGTGTGTGTGTGTGTGTTTAATTCATTCACCCATTATGATCATCTCTGTTTCTCACTTCATGTATGCATTATCCGATATTACAGTTCCTGGTAATAAATAAAATAAATAAAAAGAACATGAGAAAGCTAAAATTTTTCATAAACTACAACTTTAAAATTTGAAATATTGACGCGTTTCGTTCAGGATAAGATGGTGATATTATTATTATTATTATTATTAATCTTCATCATCATTGTCATCATAAACGTTATAATCAGTAGTAGTAGTAGTAGTAGTAGTAGTAGTAGTAGTAGTAGTAGTAGTAGTAGTAGTGGAGGGGAGCTGCTTTTAAACACAGGAACCAACTGTCTTATGAGTCATATTTTCCCGTATTTCTCTCTCTCCGAAACACACACACACACACACACATACACACACACACACACAAGGAGGAGGAGGAAAAGCTCAACACAAAAGTCTCGAGTAAAGAGGATTTTATCAGACGAAAGAAGGTGATCCACTCAAACCTTAATGATAACAGAGATGATAATGACCAAGATAAGAGAGAGAGAGAGAGAGAGAGAGAGAGAGAGAGAGAGAGAGAGAGAGAGAGAGAGAGAGAGAGAGAGATAGAGAGAGAGAGAGAGAGATTAAGGATAAGGAGGCAGGAAGAATGGACAGGTAACAAGAGAATGTAGCTAATGAGTGAAAAGTGAAATAGTGAAAATAAAC
>CM035205.1:31031127-31041942 GCA_020233015.1 Callinectes sapidus | reverse complement strand
GAGAGAGAGAGAGAGAGAGAGAGAGAGAGAGAGAGAGAGACCTAACACAAATCATGTTCTTCCTTTCATCACGAACAAACAAACAAACAAACAAACAAACACACACACACAAAAACAAAAACAACTTAGTCCTCACTTCAAATATAAACAGGAAAACTGCAATTCATACCTTTGCACTTCACAATACAGAGAGAGCACCTCACATTTCACTCGACGTGGCATGAGTTTGTACATCACCAATACTCCTGCCAAAAAAAAAAAAAAAAAAAAAAAAAAAAGAAAAGAAAAGAAAAGAAAAAAAGAAAAAGAAAAAAAAAAAAAAAAAGCGAAATCCGATCGTGTATTCTCTGTCCCTGACCTGCAGAAGGATTACCACGACTATCGACACTAAAGCATTTGCGTCTGTTTGCATAGGACCGAAGCTTCCTTTATTCCACCGCAGTCTGAATTTACCTCATGATGCGCTGTGTCGTTCAGAACTATCATTTCTAAAACAAAAAAAAGTGCCTTACATCAAAGTGTCCATTCCACATATGAGTCTACATAAGGTCAAAGTATCTGAGTGTCTCTTGGTCTATTCCTTTGTGAAAATTACCCCTCCTACTTCTTCCACTGTTGCTTCCCTCTCCTTGGTTAGCCAGGAATAGTAGCAGCATAATATTAAGTAGTTTTGAAGTTACGCATTCTGTCTGTCTGTCTGTCTGTCTCTCTCTCTCTCTCTCTCTCTCTCTCTCTCTCTCTCTCTCTCTCTCTCTCTCTCTCTCTCTCTCTCTCTCTCTCTCTCTCTCTCTCTCTCTCTCCATGGCGCAGTTGGTGCGTGAAAAATGTTGCTCCTTTCATGCAATCATCACCGGAATTTCGTGCGAACTGATGAACACGAAACACATTTTGGCATGAGAGAATTCGCCGCCATTATGAACTGTTCCCGTATCTACCAACTTTCCAGGATACGAAATCTGTATTGTTTTTAATCAATATTGAGGTCACTCGTCTGCATTCTGGTCTTCATCAATGCCCCTAGGAAATATTTCATGTATCTACACATTTCAAGCAGAAGAGGAAACAGAATATTGCTCTTCATCAATATTAAGGATTACTCTTGAAAAACTTTAACTCCTTTCAGTACTGGGACGCATTTTTATATTTATTTTGCTTATTAGTCGATTTTATACAGGTTCAAAAACTCATTTGGGGATTAAAATAGTACAGACTCTAACTATTAATCTTCTGACCTCCATAGATCTTTTCTAATGACAATAAAATCGTCTAATCATACCCTACACCTAGGTAAAAATGTGTCTCAGTACCGAAGGGGGTTAAAAACTTTCATTTATTGCGTTTTCCTACCACCAAATCTAAACCATTTTCATCAGTATTGAGATAACATGCCTCATTGCTCTCCTTCACTTTACTCTTGAATGACTTCCTCTCCGTACACTTCATACACAATCCAAACTGCCTTCTAATTCTTATCAACCTCCTGAAAGCCTTCCTTTTTCTAAACATCACATTCACAAGACTTCCCTACCGCCTTGCCTCCGTTTCCAAGGTTCTGCTATGCTCACATCAGCTCCAGACGAGTGCTTGCCAATACTAAATTCAGCTTCCCCTAAATAACAACCACTCAGCAGCCAATTCAGAGTAATAGCACTAACTACCCCATCATCGTCACGGTTGGCTGCCTCTTTTTACAACACACTCTCGGCCCATACATTCCACTGGCGTGACTCTCTCCCATAACTTCTGGAACGATGGACGCTGGACACGCCATACTGTACCACTGCCACGTTAAGACCAATCCACTAAGGGCTGTCCACGTGAAGCACTAACACTCAGAATATTCCACCTTCAATTGAAACTCTACGGTAAAATGAAGGATATTTCAAGTTTCCAGAATATACAATTGAACTGAAGCGTTTTGAATACGTAGGTGAACGGTCAGCTTAATTGTGCATGTTCATTTTTTCTTTTGGTTTTCACTACGTCATGAAAAAGATCGTATTACACACTACGATGTACAAACTCACCATCTCTCTCCCTCTCCCTCTCTCCCTTTTTCTCTCTCTCTCATAGCAACGAGCCTCGAGGTGTAATAATGTAGTACCTGTAATAAGGGGCCACCATCCAATGTTATAACCAAGAACTTGTCCTTTTATTCCTCAGAGCCCGACGCCGCCGCAGTATGTGCTCTGGTATCACAATGACGAGTTGCTCAACTATGCCAGAGGACGTCCCGAGGTCAGCATCAGCGAGGTCAAGAGCAATGCAGACAGGTCGGTCAGCACTCTGGTGGTCCACAGCGCCGAGGACGTGCATTCCGGGAACTACACTTGCACGGCACCCAACATCCGGCCTGCCTCCTCCCTCGTCTTCGTCACTGAAGGTTTGATCACTGACTCCATTCTTATTTCTCTCCTTAACCTAGATTTCTGACTTTCTCTTGTTCGCAGCACTAATTACTAACTTATAAGCTACTTAATAAACAAGGAAGTAATGAAAATCGATAAATGAGAAAAAAGAGCCATGTGAAAGGGGGTTAGATGTCATTGGAAATAAATTAGATAGTGTTATTAAGGTTAAGAGTTAGATTAGGTAGGAATTTCTCTCTCTCTCTCTCTCTCTCTCTCTCTCTCTCTCTCTCTCTCTCTCTCTCTCTCTCTCTCTCTCTCTCTCTCTCTTTCTCTCTCTCTCTCTCCACACACACACACGTCACACTTATTTTTCTCTTTGTCTCACACTACCATTGACGTATTCGTGGAAAGATTAGCCTCACAGGTCTTTATGTGTTAGCCAACGCTGGAGAGAGGCGAGACAATTACGTATCGCAGGAGGAACAAAGCAGGTGTTGTTAGCAGTACATTAATATTCCCTCGGGCAGCCGGTCATTACAGTAGAGTGGGCACACTGGATGATATATTTCAAAAGGTAATATTTGAGGCTCTAATCACAAAGCCAGAAGCTATTACATATTGACTTACTTGCTTTTAATTGTGTTTAAGTACCCTGATGATTATAGATTGTTATATTACACGTATTGGTTGTAAGTGCAATGGTAGACTGCAATAGGATTACTGTAATGGTAACTATTCGAAGTAATACATAGTGTTTGAAGACTGAAATGGTGACAAACATCAGCAATGAACAAGAAAACTGCAAAACAAAAACAAAAAAATCTTTGCAACACGTTGACATTCATGTAAAAAAAAAAAAAAGATATATAAAGCACAATAGAAAAATGGTGAGAAAAAACTCGAGAGTATTAGATGAAATAAAACAAACTTGATGAAACACAAGGGGGGAATTTGCTGGGTACACAGAGATTACATTGATGAAAGTTCTGCAAATACTTCATCATTCAAAACAAGCCAAAGAAAAAAAAAAGCTAAATATAATAAATTGAAAAAAACTAATGAAAATTCAAAGAGGATCTGATGGAGATTTAAATGATCAGTGCATACATTTTTTCTCATACAAAATAATAAATGAATAAAAAATAGAACAAAACTCTATTGATGTACCAATTCCTAACCCTTCAGTACTGAGATGCAATATTCCTATGAGTTTAGGAGTGATTAGACGATTTTATTGACATTATGGAGAGTCTATGGAGGCCAGTAGATTAATGGTCAGAATCTTTCCTATTTTAATCCTCACATGAATTTCTGAAACTGCATAAAATCGACAAATGATAAACAAAATAGATATAAAACACAAAGAAATAAATAGAGAAAGGCCCAAAAGGTATACCAACCAGTAAAAAAAGACAAATATAACAAATAAAATCTACAACCTTAGCATTGGATCTCTCGTAGAAATGACTACAAACTTGGGTGATGCTGATGAGAGATACACTCTTAATGATGATGATACCTTACTAATGACACACAGCAGGCAATCCCCAATAATGACACCAGCGTTGCAATTAGACAGGTTACCGTGATTCTGGCGGTGGTGGCTGCAGTACTAATGATCATAGTAATACACATGGGGAGGGTTAATGAAGCCAATTAAGGAAAGGCTGATTAATTGTTGCTGATGGTTAGGAACTGGTGTGTATACAGTGATGGTAACGAGAGTCGTGGTGGTGGTGGTGGTGATGATGATGGTCGTAGTGTAAGCCACCCTAAGCATTTCAGTAAGAGTTTGTGGAAAGGCTGGTGTTGAGAAGCATGTGACTGTGGTAATGGTGATGGTAATGAGAGAAGTGATTGGAAAGGGGAGTTGGGGAAAATAATGTTAAGTGTACTGAATACTTAGGTTCTTTTATGATTAGAATTTTTAAAAGGTCAAAATTGCAAAAAATTATGTGCACACACATTACAACAGCAACGGCTATAGTTAATACTGTTTTTCTTTTTTCTTTTTTTTTTTCTCTCTCTCTCTTTTAAGGGATTAATATACCTTTATGAGCTTTATTCTATTTATGTATTTTTAAAGTGTTCTTGCTTTTATTTTATTTCTACTACTACTACTACTACTACTACTACTACTACTACTACTACTACTACTACTACTACTACTACTACTACTACTACTACTACTACTACTACTACTACTTCTATGACGAATGATGATAATGATGATGGAACAGATGAAAAATATATTGAGATAACAAGATAAATGTGTGAATGAATTAAAGAACAAACATAAGAATAAAAACTGATGAACTAACAAAACAAATGAATAATGCGTCAGGGCTTCGAGCTAAAAATAAATTATTTGAAAGCGCTGATATGATTTAAAGACAAAAATGCCAATATCATTCCAATAATACTTGTTATCTTCACATTTTTTCCTTTAAACTAAACTAGGGAAACACACACACACACACACACACTCACACACTCACACACACACACACACACACACACACACACTCACACACACACACACACACACACACACACACACACACACACACACACACACACACACACACACACACACACACACACACACACACACACACTAATAAATTTTAAAAAATACAGTATTGCTGAAATTAATCCTACAAATGCTTTCAAACTATATTTGTAGAAATATTAATCAACTTTCACTAACAACCTCCTTACTTACAATACTTTATTTTTCGGAAGGTAGAATTTGAGGTTTTTCTTGTTAATTTTCTTTGATTTCTTTTTGCTGTCACTGTAACTTTAGAGGAAGCGACACAACTTAACGTTAAGCAAATAGGGTGAACACGATAAATTTTAAGACCCCTTCGGTAATGAGACACATTTTTACCTTTACTTTTGGGTACGATTAGATGATTTCATTGACATTAGAAAGACTCTAAGAAGGTCAGAAGATTGATGGCCAGAGTCTTTGCTATTCTAATCCCACACATGTTTCCGTATAAAATTGTCAAAAAGTAAGAATTGATATGAAAATGTATCATAGTATTGAAGTATTTAAAAGAGAACTGAATCCCAGGAAGTAATTTTCGCAAAAGGGGAAGACTCATTCTTATTAGCCTAGAAGTATCGCTGGTCTTCTTTCAAGTCCCCACCTTTCCTGCTACGGTTATTCTCCTGTCATTGTTTTCTTATTCGTTTTTTTTTTTTTTTTTTTTTACGTAACATTATTGTGAAAGAAAGAAAAAAAAAACACCCAGTGCCTGAGGTCTGGGGATAAAAAAAAGTAAGGATGAAAGTCCCGGATGATATTAACGATACTCTTAAAGATGAAGGCTTCCTTGCATGGGGATATTAGAACATGAAGAGATTAATTTAGCTTTTTTATATATATATATGTGTGATTAAAATGTGGAACAACTCTTAAGGTGATTGCATTTCTTAATGGTAATTCTTTCTGCTGCTTTCGCATGATTTAAGAACTCCCCCCCCCCCACAGGTGCGCGCACACACACACACACACACACACACACACAGACACACACACAGACCTTCATTTCACATTTCGGGAGCCACAAGTGCCGGTTTCTCTCCCCCACTTTTTTGTATCTTTAGCCCAATTCTTTCACGCAAAAAAGAAGTATTTCGATCTGCCAGGAAAAGAAGCAGTGAAATTAAAATAGCTGATCCTTCCCTCACGGAACAAAATTTACGAGAAAAGTTTACGTACAAAGTTAGATTTTCTCATGGGAGGAATTCCATCTCCAGGGAGAAATGATCCAGTGCTTTATTATCCTGAATGATTTACGTGTTGGAGCAAGTACATTATCTTCATTTCATTCTCCAAGGAGGACTGAAGGCGGCACGGCACCTTCAGACTAAGAGAAGCACGTGCTTTGACGAACACCTTGAATCAAATAACTATTGTAAGGCGATTTAGTGTTAAGGATGATAAACCTCCAAGAATGGTCTTTAGGGACGAAACGGAAAATTGAGTGTATGATGACTGTTCTTATCCTTGAGACAGACAACCAGTGAAATGTTCTCAGATAACTTCTTGTTTATACGAAATTATTTTGTTCTAAAGGTATATAAAGTTGTACAAAGTAAAATGTGGAGCGAAATTTCGCAGAAAACGTACATAGTTTTCCAGGCTAATTTAAAATCTCCCTTTCCTTCTCTCCCCGCAGGTGACAAGACAGCAGCGGTGCAGCGGATAGACTCCGGGAAGGAGCGTCTCCGGGGCGGAGTGCTCCTCACGCTCTGCGCCGCCCTTGTCCACCTGCTGGAAGTGAGATGAATCACTGGCGGTAAAGAAGATTCTCAGATTCCTTTCAGTTATAGTTGTCATAGGTTATGATTGGAACGGTTGCCAACAATAGTGTGGGACCCCTCATCGGTGACACGAAAAAAGGACTCATTAGTAGCTTCATCACCGCTCACCGTGTACATTACATAGTGCATCGTCATCGTGCTGCGCCTTTGTGTGGAGGAAAGGTGCAACTGTGATCACTCAGGTCCTGGCCAGCCAGGCGTGCAGGGAGCAGGTGAAGTGGCGGCGCCTCAGCACAGGACGCAGTTTTGTGTTCTTGATAAAGGTCACATCAAGTGGAAAGAAAAATAGTTTTTTGATAAACAATAAGAAACAATGTAGCATGTTCTGCTCTCACAGCGTTGTGGAAAACAAAAATTATGAAACCAAGAACAGTTCATAATGCTGTTTACTGTAGATGTCTGTCATCAAGAGGGAGTAGAACTCACAAACGTCACTGCAGGAGACGTGACAAGTAATCAAAGGGCTGCACCGTGCAGGCGGAGGCAGCATGGGTGGCCAGCCGCGGCGTAAGCGCACATTATTGTCTCCTAAGTGTTGAGTGTCTTCATTAACTACTGAAAAAGTGGATATGTTATACAGACCAATCCTTTCTTGACAAACTACTAGGTAAATTTCCAGGTAATTGCAGGTGGCGGTGGTGTTCCCACTGCCGCGTGGGGCTGCTGTGTTCTTCATCAGGAGGCACGCAGGGGAAGGGGCGGAAGTCCCTGGTCCTTGCGTGCCGCAAGGTATTACTGAGCTTCATCGTTATGTTTGTGAATCGTGTTACGTTATCGGATTTTGTACCTTTTGCGTGTTGAGCGGACTCAGGACGCTCGCTGGACACAGCATGATGCACAAGACCAAGAGGCAGCGTGAGCGGCTGCGGATTAGCGTGTCGAGGTGTTAGAGGAGCATGTGTAAGATACGGCCTCTGCCCCAACGTCTGCGGTCTGCCCTCAGAGAGGCGGGATTCGCCGAACATATATTTTCGTAAACAAGACGTATAATGATCTAATTGCCATATTAATTACTCCTCTAATGTGATGCGTATTATGTTAAGTGTTTTGACACTGCATACAGAATGGTGTGTGTGTGTGTGTGTGTGTGTGTGTGTGTGTGTGTGTGTGTGTGTGTGTGTGTGTGTGTGTGTGTGTGTGTGTGTGTGTGTGTGAGACCCACATGAAGGATTGGGCCACTTCTTCCTTAGAATAAGGAATTTTCATAATTTGACCTTTGAGTTTGTCAAGACCAGCGGGGGAGGCATAGTTTGCGAGGAATGCAGACAAGGCTTGGGGCGCGGGGCGGGTCCCTCAGAGCGGCGGCCGCTGCCGAGCCAAGGGAGGCCCCGCCTCTGCCATACGAGCCTGCATCTGGTCACTTCCCTTTAAGTTTCTCAAGTTGTTGTCCTCCGCGTGACGACTTAGCTTTATATCACTATTCATTGTCTGTAGTATGCGTACAAACAAGCGTACATATAAATATATATACTTTTCATCCAAGTTACCAGAGCAACACTGATATTTACCGTATTCCTCTGAGAAAGCAATTTACACAATACTCGCGTGATCACAGGCAATTTTCCACCACCACAACGCGACCAGGGACCTGGACGGGAGACACTGCTCGGTGCCTACGAGTTCCTGATTTACCAACAATAACCGAGAACATTTCAACGACAACACAGGACCACTTGCCTCCAGATGATACACATTCAGTAGCACGAAGACTTCCACTTGCTCACAGACTCATCAAACCTCTCTTCAATCAACCTTACCTTTCTTTTCTATACTTATAATAAGTATTCCCAGATTCGGGGAGAGAGAGAGAATAATTTCAAAGGCGGCGTAAAAAATTGCAGTACATGGACCGTCTTACAATGATAGACGGAGCTCCCATCACCCGGCCTCCCGTGCCTCACTACTCCTCGTTGACCGTGTGTGGGTGTTGTCGCCATTCGCTGTTTAGTGTCCGTTGGGTGTTCCTCAGTCGTAACGTCCATATTCAGAAACACTTCAGCACTGCACCTCTGCTATTTCAAACGGTTCCTGTTTAAGTGACACAGGTTTTTAAGGGTGTTTTTATGGTTCTAATGATAAATGAACAAGGTTACTGTATAATTGACAAGATAAACACCCTCAGAAATATGTCTCGTACTCTCTGTGGTCCTTGAAAATAATCGTGGTGAGAGAGCAAAGCGTTTCTGAATAAGGGCCTAAAATTCTAAGACGCTGGATGCAGGAAGACAAAACCGAGGAAGTCAAGAAAAGGAATGGATGCCTTCCGTTATTTTTCTACGTGAAGTCGAGATAAAAAGCGAAAAAGTAAAATTGCTTAAACATCTATATCAAAATTGGACTATTTTTAGGTTTGCAGGGACGAGAATGTGCTCTATAGTATTATCTAGCATGATAAACCCACTTCCTTATTCATAAAACTCCTTGGTACCTTTGTTCCTTTCCTTGATTTACCTCAAGGTAAACTCAAAACCTTGCAAAGTATTACTATAACGAAAATAATAAACTAATTTCATCTTGACAGGAACAAAAGGGATTTCTGCAGCATCATTTTAGCACGACTGACCAAAGAAAAATGTATCCTTACCTTGGTACCTTTCTTCCCTTTCTTAACATTACCTATACCACCAACAGAGAGAAAATACCTTCAACTTTCCATAGAACTATTTCAGCACAACTAAACCACATTCACAAACACTAGAGACACCAAAACATCTGTCCTTTCCTTTATTTATCTCCCACAACGACAAGCGACACGTACTTGCTCATTCTATTTTGTCGCGGCCGATCAACTTGTGTTTCTCTGGAAGGCTGCGAGGGTGGGGGGGAGCTGCTGCGCCTCTCTGATACGCATATAGCGGCCTTGTTCCGATGATGCTCCTCTCTCCAGACCCTCTTCTCGCGTAACAGTGGCGCGGCGGGTGGGGCACGGGGCTCTTCCACGGTTGCATGAGCTCAGACTGTCGACCGATGGGTGTTAGTTGTTATAGTTAGCGCTCGAGGTCACAACAGCACTGGCTTGCCTCCGTGTCTTCCTGTCAACTGCCTCTGACGTACGTACATAAATGAACACAATGTTTCCGGGGTAACTAGATGATGATGTCTTCGTATAACTGAGTAGTAACTGTTATTTTATGTATTTATGTATTATGGGTGTCACATGAACAAGAGGATTAGTTATGTGTGATACGTACAGAGAATTATAATAAATATTTGCAGCCAGTTTGATTTGTTAATTGCCTTTGTGGGAGCTGGGGATTTATTTATTAATTCAGAATTTCAATGTTAATGGAAACGGTCAGTCTATACGAATATATATGACGAAAAGTGTCGGTGCTGAACTGAGCGGTGCTGGGAAAGTAGGGACCACTTCGGGGAAACACTGCATGGTAAGTAATATGTATAAAAGAGTCGACGTGGTATAGTAAGATCACACACACACACACACACACACACACACACACACACACACACACGATATGAACCAATAAAGCTGGAGTCTTTTTTTTTTTTTTACATTAGTGAACTATTTTTATCACTTTTGTTGCCCTTGAGCAGCTTTCTCCTCTTACATAACAAAAATAACTGATTGATTGGAAACAACACAACAACGCATTTATAAATCACCGAATGTCGAAACTTTCAAACACAGGTAAGAGAACACCACGTAATAAAAACCCAATCAATCAGAGAATATGTGCAAGATAAGAATATTCACCTGAGATACAAAGGAGGAGAAAAAAAAATGCTCCAATAAATAAATAGACATCCTAGGTGAAGTGAAGTGAAGTGAAGTGAAGTGAGAAAGCTGAGCAGCAGAAAACAAGGTGGAGATTCCTGAGAGGCCGAGTGTGTTGAAGGAGCCAACCAATGCTGCTGATGTAAACCAATGGGACGCCACCAGACACCCTTCCCAATTCCTCCAACTTTATTACGTAACAATCCATCGCCATACAAAAATATCTCCTGACGTTATCTGAATTCATCTTTACCAGGACTTAAGTTGCAGTCCTTCTACATGGATGAGACAAGAAGTAATACGTGTTTTTGTCCTGTAACTTCCTTTATTGTATTCTTTTATGGAAGAATGATAAATTACTGTGCATGCTCTCTCTCTCTCTCTCTCTCT
>CM035205.1:31006458-31018894 GCA_020233015.1 Callinectes sapidus | reverse complement strand
CGCGGAGAGAGAGAGACACTCAATATTTGTTACACACACGTACCGAATGACCGACGTAAGAGAGAGAGAGAGAGAGAGAGAGAGAGAGAGAGAGAGAGAGAGAGAGAGAGAGAGTCAGTCAGTCAGTCAGTCAGTCAGTTATTCAGTCACATCGACAGATAAACAAAAGTGCAGAGGTAGACTTGTAATGTCTAAGTTGAAGGGGTCAAAAGGACACACAGACACACAGCCACTGACTGTCCTACCACAAATCCATTTCTCACTCATGCCACGTACATTCCTAATAAAAACAAGCACGCCCCTCAAAAAAAAAAAGTAAAAAGAAAAAGAAAACACCCGAAACATCCCCCAAAATACGCTTCGAAATTCCACAAGAGTGAGACTAAAAAGAGAGAGAAAAAAAAAATATATAATGGAAAGTCCGATTCGCTGGCGATGGACCCTCACCAGCGAACCATCAACTCGAAACAAAGAGCTCGATGGTTCATGCATAACGATCTGAAGAGACCATAACCTCCATCACCACCGCTGACACGCCGCCAATGGTGATAACCCGGCGGTGGGGAAAAGCCAGTTGTGTTGGGGGAGGGGAGCCTCTTCCTACACCACATACAATAATTACACTCGTATTCTTACGCACTTCTGTGCTTTACCTCCATTATTTCAAGGACCTTATCTGAATTTAAGTTTTTGAGGTGATTTTACGGTTTTAGAGGTGAAGAAACCCAGTTGTTGGGGGCGGGGGGGGGGGGAGAACCTCTTCCTACACTACATACAGCAATTAGGTTAGTATTCTTAAACACTTCCGTGCTTCACTCTCACTATTTCAAAAGGCTTTATCTGAATCTACATGAGTTTTGATCTTTTTTTTTACTGTTTTAGAAAGAGAGTGACAAGATTTGTACATTATTAATCAAAGAAACACTTGAAAATCCCACCTATCACCTCTGTGGCCTTGGATGATAGTCATGGTGAAAGAGCAAAGCGTTTTTTAATACCGACATCAATCCAGCCAAGGCCAAAATAAAGGATGGTAAAAAAAAACCCCACTGAATCCGAGTTCCTAAAAGACTAGATAAAAGACTAGATATATTACTTCCTTTTTTCCCTTCTTTTTCATTATTATTACTTTTTACATTTTGGATGTAGAGTGTATGTATAGTTAGGTGCTACTTTTGTATTTCCATCTTCCTCTGACCTGATTTCACTCAGGAGGGAGGTTTCAAGACATTTATCTCATCATCCCTACTCTTTCGGACCTACTCGGGGACTGGCATCAAAGTAGTCCTTTTTGTTTAGTCTTTTTTTAATGCTCCTAGACAGATTTTTCCTCTTACATAAGATAAAAACAATAAGTGTCTTCTCTTCGTCATCAGTAATTTCAAATGGATAGTTTCCTCATATCATGTTTTCCTCGCTTGTCTGCTCCTACATGTCATTTTTTGTTGTCCTTATTTTTTACCGTCATCTCGTTTATCCGTGTCTCACTCTCAAACTGTATATATATTTCAATTACTGTTGTAGTTTTGGGTTATTTTTTTCACTTCGTTTTTTACCGTTCCATTCTTTCGTACTGTTGTTGCATTTTCAATTTGTTGTTCATTCTTTTTAGTACCAATCAATTTGTGCTTCCTGTTTTCTCTATCTCTACTCCTATAGCATCTCAACATTTATTTTTGTATAGTACCCACGAATATATCAGGGATTTTGATAAAGGAATATTCTATAAAACAGCAGAAATGAATACATAAAATCATTCTATAATGACCATGATTGTTTGGAGCTTCACAAACTGATAAAAATAATTCAGCTGATATCTGAGGTCTTGACATTTGCAATTGATTCTCTTATTCTCTAAAATTGGTGTTGTGTAAGTGAAGCCTAAACTTGGAAATGTCACATGTGGGGAAGAGACATTTATTTCTTCTGTGGCATGATTATCTTATTTATATCTATTTTTCTTTTAAACGTAGCAAGTACAATTTTTTTCCATTCTTCTTTTTTTCTTCTTGTCCTTTTTAAATGAAATTGATTAATTTTAGGAGCAGTATTTGAATGACGAAACAAATTTTTAACATAATTCACGAGTGACTTTTTTTTTGTTCACCGGATTGGAGGATTATTTTCAGCAACTTCTCAAAGATGCAGTGCACAGCTTTCATTTCTGACATTTCTGGCAATACTGGTAACTTTTGTTTTAACCCTTCCAGTACTGGGATGTATTTTTACCATGATTTTTGTTTATGATTAGACGATTTTATTGACATCATAAAGCATCTACGGAGGTCAGAAGATTAATGGCCAGAATCTGTACTATTTTAATCCCCATATTAATATCTGAAGTTGTATAAAACCACCAAATAATATGTAGAATAAATATAAAAACGTGTCAAGGTACTGAGGGGGTTAGTATATATGGGGTCTTTTTAACATCACAGTAATATCAAGGCATCACTCATTAGGACATACTTACAATTACACTTACGTACGTACTTACATATACGTCATTAAAATCCCAGTGAGAAACGCAAGACAACAATATAGATTTTATCCTAGACATCCGTGAGGTAAAGTCTTTGTGTTTCACCTGCACTTACGAGCTTAACAAATCACTGCACTAGTTAGAAGCCAAATTTTTATTAAACCAGACATATGTGAAGTAAAGTACCTTGTTTTTCATCCAGAGTATTTTTAACCCCTTCAGTAATGGGACACACTTGAGAGAATAAAGTAGAATATTGGAACATACTTAAAAAAAATGAAAAGAAAGGAAAGATTGAGAGGAAAAAGAAACAGAAAAAAACCCAGTCCGTGGCGATATGAAGACGTGAGAAGAGTTTCGGGAAGTCTTTGTTGGAGCGACGGACAGACCAAGGTATCGTGATGAAATTCCCCTTTTTGAGGTGCCGCCATGGAGAAACTGACTGGACCAAACGCTTGAATCGGTATTGCCTGTTGCTGCTGTCGTCGTCGTCGTCTTTGTTATTGTTGTTGTTGTTGTCGTTGTTGTTGTTGTTGTTGTTGTTGTTGTTGTTGTTGTTGTTGTTGTTGTTGTTGTTGTTGTTGTTGTTGTTGTTGTTGCTGCCGTTGTTGTTGCTACTGCTGGTGATGGTGGTGGTGGTGCTGCTGTTGAGACTCCTGGGTAAGTATTAACAGAGATTCTTAAATATATAATTTTTTCTTAGACGAATTTCTAGTCATAAAATGCGTCATAACCTCCCAAAATTGGTGCCCATTATCTCATCAGCAATTTCAAATTTACTGCTGATGAGATAATGGCTGAGGTACAACACTAATTTCAGGAAGTTGAGATGGATTTTAGCACTAGAAAATCGTCTAAGAGAAAAATACATACTTAAAAATCTCTCTTAATACAAGCCCAGACACCTCAAACCATTACTGAATCCAGCTTATGTTTGGCCTAGATTCCATAAAACTAACTTTATTTAACACTTTTCCTGTGATTTAGTTAATCTTCCATAGTGATAAATCACCCCTTAGGTCTTCTGCCTTACTCACTGGCATCTCAAAGCATTTTATTAACTAAAGACTCTTGAATATACTCTTTTTAATTATCTTTTCTATGTTTCTTGTCGATTTTTGCTAAGATTTCGCTGTTTTGGTACTGAGTTTTGGAGTACATCGCAGTGAAAGAGTTAATAGGCCATCGACAATCACTCTGCAACCGCCTTTTATTCCGACACTACCTCTATACCAGGAAAAAAATGGAATACTTAATTATTTCTAATATGGATCCATGAGAGGTTCGAGAGATTCTTCCCTCACATAATACACTATCGACCAGTGAGCCAGTCTGTGGCGGAAGCGGCGACGAACACTGTTGATTGCACACGTAGCTTGGCTGTGGCGGAAGTAATTAAGTTATTCATTATAATCCGGTCTTGAGGGAAAGCAAACGTAGTGGAAAATTAAATTCACACAATGAAAAACCAGGCAAGCATTCCATTTCCAGGCGGAAGCAAGGAGGCACCAAAGCTCTCATGGGAACCTTGTCATTGTGGTAACACCGAGAGCACCAAGGCAGGATAGGACAAGAGGTGATTAATCCCCTTCAATACTGGGACGCATTTTCATATTTATTCTACTTATCATTTATCGATTTTAAATACCTTTAGAATCTCACGTGGAATCAAAATATTACAGAATCTGGCCATTAATTCTCTAACCTCCATAGACACTTCCTATTGTCAATGAAATTTCATTACAACAGAAACTCATAGTAAAACTGTGTCCCAGTATTGAAGGGGCTAATGATATGTGTTTCTTTCAGTTCACCGGAGTCTTAAGTTGTTGACACCCTCCCCTCCTCCCTTCCCTTGCACCATCCCACCTTTTCTCCTTCACTTTCCAAATTACAATGAAAAAAAAGAGAAAAAAGATACGGAGAAAGTTAATACTGAAAGCAATATGCATTAACTTATCAGACCAAATGATCTTTGATGGAAATGAAGGATTTTTATTCTAAAGCTAAAATTAGTAATTGCATATCATCTACACTTTTTCTTCTGTTCGTTTTTTTTTTCTCCCACAGGTGTTGGAGTCAGGATAAATGGGTGAATATTTAATGAGATGGGTAAATGGGATGAAAATATAATCTATGCATCACATCATTACGTTCCAACGTTCATTTGCTTCAGTCGGTACTCTTAAACACTGGTCTCTCGCTATGACTATTTTAAAAAGCCACGAAGATGATGACGCCGGGTTCTCAGGAGTGCTTCCCATATTAACGATAAAGAAATCTTCTTAATATGCCACTAAAACCATAAAAAAAGATGAAAATGAACGTAACTTTAATAGTATTCATCAGAACCATGAAAAGCGAAATGAAAACCTTTTAAACTTTATCTAGAATTCACAAGAACCATTAAAAAAACAGGAAAAAAAAACGTGTCACTTAAACTAAAAGTCGCCAGAAGCATAAAAAAACAAATGAAAAACTAATAAATAAAATACACAAACAAATGAATATAGAAAATAACGTGTAACCTTAACCTTTTGAATACAGTGGAGGATAAGCTGAAGAGTATCAAGAAAATCACGGTCTTTTTCACTATGTTGTTGGGAGTGACCGGGGAAGGAGGAAGAACTGAGTGACGGGGAAGAGTGAGAGGCAGAAGAAGGAAGAAGTGGGCATTCCTTCCTTCCTTTCTTCCTTAGCCTCTGATGCCTTGATTATTCTAATGCGAAGTGGCCTTGTCTTTTGAGCCTTTATAGTATAGCGGAAGGGTCAGGAGGAGAAAATAGATGGAAATGTACAAGGAAATAGGAAACAGAGACTTAGGGCTGCAATGAATGTTTCAGAGGATGATTATACAGAAGAGATGTTCAATCGAATGGACAAAACTGTAGAGGCATTATAAAAGTTGTGAGTGAATGTTCATGGAAACACTTAAAAGAAAATAAATGAAGATACAGAGAAATTTGGTGGCAATGAATTTCTCAGAAGTTGATTATACAAAAGAATATATATAAAAAAAACGATTTTCTAAAGAATGTAGAGTGTACAGAAAAAAATTAAACTTAAAAACTGTAAATGGATGAAAGATTCAAAAGAAAATATGTAAAAATAGGGATCGTTGTTGCAATTAGTTTTCTAACAGATGGAGAAAATATACTGTAAAATGAGAGAAAAAGAGTAAAAGTTGCAATAAATGTGTTTTGACTGAAAAAGCATTAAAGTAAAGGAAAATTGAATTAAATAAACAAAAATAGTCTAATAAAACAATAAAAAATAAACGTTGCCACTACCATTCAACAAAGCTAATTATGAAAACTGCAGGGAAGAACAATAAAGTTAAAATGAAATGACACTCAGACCGTAGAAGATATAAACATTTTCCTGAGGATATTATGCATTTAGTAGTCAAGGATTTCGCGATCTATTGACAATATTTACATCACGAAACGAAAGTTGTGCAAAGTTTGAAAATGCTGGACGACTTCACAATTGCCTATTGGGTGTGCTAAGTGGTGGTGGTGGTGGTGGTGATGCTGCTGCTGCTGCTGGTAGTGGTAGTAGTGGTGGTGATAGTGGTAGTAGTAGCGAAGTGAAAGGATGGTGTGGAATTGAGGTGTTGAATATTGAGACATGGTGCTCTTGGCATAGTGGTGATGGTGGTGTTGGTGGTGGTGGTAATGATGGTGTATGAATGTTGTATTGTAATTGTGGGTCTAGTGAAGGAATAGGGTTGTGGTGATGGTGGTGATGATGTAAGAAAAAAAAGGAGTGCTGTTGGCGTAGAAGTGACGATAATGATGACTTGTGGTGGTGACAATAGTAACAGAACAAAAAAAGAGCAAAGGTACTTGAAGATGGTGGTGGTGGCGGTGGTGGTGCTAGTGATAGAGATATTGAGGTGCTGTTAGTGACGGAGAAAAAAACAATGGCCCAACATACGACCATTACAACTGTTAAACAACAATACATATAATGGTGATAGGATTAACCACTTCAGTACTGGGACACACTTTAATCACGAGATATGGGTATGATTAGACGATTTTATTGACATTAAGAAGGTGTATGGAGGTCAAAAGATTAATCGCCAGAGTCTATATTATTTCAATCCCTATATAAAATTCTGAAGCTGTGTAAAATTGACAAATAATCAAAATGAATATGAAAATACGTCCCAATAATTAAAAAGTATAAAAATAATACATAGAGCGAAAATGGTGGAATACAACAGAGAGGTAGAGTGGCTAAATAAATAACAAAGGTTAACAAGCGAATGTCCTTCCTAATGATAACAGTCAGTTGGCGAGGCGTGGCTGGTACACTGAGGCTGGACCAAGTGTATGTGTATTGAAAAATATTTCTTTATCGTAGTGTATCTTAATATTTTTGTTATTACTGTACTGGATTCCAATATGTGAACAAAACATCTATCTCATGACCATAAGAATCAAGAACATTGCAATGATATCTACGGGAGACTGGTAGAAGTAGAGGTGAGGAAGCAGCGAGAGACTTCACACTATAGAGTCCCGAATCCCAGAGCTTGTTGGTGGCGAAATAAGAAGTATAAGAAAGTTGTCTGCCTGCTCCACACCACCACGTCACTCCCTCCTCACCCCTTCTGGTGTTGGCGCTGCATTAGTCATCTCGTCCGGACGTGTACCACAAAGACATGCCCTGGACCTTCTCTCGTCCTTCCTTCTCCCCCACGCGACACTTACCTAACGCGCGCACACACACACACACACACACACACACACACACACACACACACACGGATATCCTTCCCCATATCCAGCAAATTCCTTCTCTTTATTTCACAATATCATCCACACCTTCACAATTAAATGATTTTCGTGAATATCTTCAAAGGTGTAAAGCGTGCAGCTACATATTCCTTCCTAAGTTCAAACACACGCTTTATTCATCAGATAGGATGCATCTGATACTTGATACTTTCACATTTTCAAGTTGATGCAATTTCCCTTGATGCATCTGATACTGGATACTTTCACATTTTCAAGTTGATGCAATTTTCCTTGACTTCACACACTGTCAAGAGCACAAGTAGTCCTTTCATAAAATCATTATATTCAAGAGAACTTCGTTTTTTTTCTTTTCCTTTAACGTACTGAAATAACCACTTTTCATATAATATGATGAGGAAAAAATGTATATACTTGTACTGTTAAGTGATGATAATTTTATTCAACTTTTTCAAGCTAGTCTTAATCAATCACTCTTTTTTTCCGTAACACGGTGAAGAAATTCTTGTATATATTCAGAATGTCCAGTCTTCCTAAAAGCACATCTCGTAAACAAGTTCGTTCAATGTTCACTACAGGATGGCACAGTTTACGTGACCTTGACAATGGACGATCCCTTTATCCCTCTCTCGTTCACCATGAAGGAAGTAACACACCACCACCACCACCACCACCACCACCAAGGACAGATCCTCTAGTACATATACACGTGGTAAAAAGAATCAATGTTGTTACGTTAATCACCATGAAGCCTTGACTTAGACGTGGATTAATTACTGATGGATCAAAGGCACTGCAGCCATAAATCGTGTCGTGACATCCGCCCTCGTGTCATGCCAGACTAACGATGCGGGGAGTGACATTCATCTCTCTAATAATAATAATAATAATAATAATAATAATAATAATAATAATAATAATAATAATAATAATAATAATAATAATAATAATAATAGTAATAATAATAATAATAATAATAACAGTGATCATTTTCTCGTTCTCATTATAGACGCTTTTCGTGCTATCGTAATACTTATCCACCTCGTTATCATCACTATTATCTTCATCTTCAAATACAAGAAAATATGTCCGTCCGTGTGTCTGAGAGAGAGAGAGAGAGAGAGAGAGAGAGAGAGAGAGAGAGAGAGAGAGAGAGAGAGAGAGAGAGAGAGAGAGAGAGAGAGAGAGAAAACAAAAACAGCACCACAGTCTTACCTTCCTTCCAAAAGCACTTAGCGACACTCCCTCCTTCTTACCTGGGAAAGGGAGAGAGAAAGAAAAAGCGTCTTAATTACCTTTCACGCCAAGAGGACATCAAAAGAGGAGGGTAAGGCATTTGCTAAGCATGATTACCTTCGTTCCTCCCCACACAATCTAATCTAAGCAAGTATTTAGTCAGGTAATTCAATAATAGTGGAGGTAATAAGAGTGTGAGAACACGGAAGGAAAGGATTATCAACACCTGAATTTCTCACTCCATGCAGTCAGGCTTCTTAAACTTGATTTTTTTCTTAGTGGATGAAATAGGAAGTTAAAGGAATACTCCCTTTTACTTAAGTGTTATATGTGACAATATTCGTTCATTTCTGGTAATTATATGATGCTTTTTGGTGATTTGATGATTTCAGATGGCAAATATTTAGCCAAAAAACCATGGAAGGTTAAATTTTTCATAGTACATTCACAAAAAAAAAGACATAGAAAAGAGTGCATTTCTCTCTGCTTAACTGTTATCTAAATAGTTTTTAATATGTTTAATGAAAATGTAACACTAATTTCATCATTTGAGTAAACCTAGACGATATTACTGAACAAAGACTAATAAGCAAACTCTAATAAGTTTCAACAGCTCTTGCATACGATAAGAAAAATTAAAGTGTTAACAGAAGCGATTCAGAATTTAATTTCCAAGAGATAAGGATCTTGAGTGTATCACGTGACTTTTGAGGTCGATACACTACCATGAACTCTCAATATTCCAGTTTCCTTATCATGATTTTTGTCTAGTCCATACACAATATACTCATACACTACCACGATGTCTCAATATACGAATTTCCAACCTATCCTAACCTAACCTGACTTAACCTGACCTGACCTGACGTAACCTACCCTAACCTAACCTAATCTCTATCATAAGGGACAGTTGCCAGAGTTTCCCTTGAATAACTACCTTTTATCACCGCAGCTCTAGTTTGACTCACACGCTTTAGCATAGAGCTTTACGAGGCAATACAAAGGGAGGCAAGAAGCAAGAGGGAAACTTCACCATTTATAAGTTCTTGAAGCCTCAGAGAAGCCCCACGCCCCCCCCAAAAGCCTCTCAGCGTTAAGATACCTCGCTATCTCTCACTTCCAAGCACTCACTCAGCCCCTGCATGCCGCCGTCCCCCCCTCCCCCTTCCCCTCCACCTCTTGGTAATGAGTTTGGCAGCGGTTATTTCCTTTCACCCTGCCGACCTCTCGTGATGAAAACAGAGCTGTGTTCCTGAATACCTCCTGCCTTGATCTTGTCTGCACTCCATGTTTTGAAATACGTACTTGATTTTAGGTAACAATATATCATCTTTTTTTTTTATGGAAGAAGGATGTTCGGCCAAAGAATGGGGGCGGGGGGGAGTAGTAAAAAAAAAAAAAAAAGAAAAGAAAAGGACCCACTGAAGTGTTGGTTCGTAAGAAAGTTAAATAAATGGAAGTTTTTCTTTTCTTTCTCTTTTCTTTTTTTTTATGATTTTTCTTATTTGGACTAGTAGTTGGTTGTTTCTTTTTCACCTAAACAATCTACGGTGGTAAAAATAGAGTTGTCATTCAGTGTCTTCATCTTATTTCTTTCTGGCTTTATATACTCACTACATTAATTTTAGATAGCTAGAAGATGATTAACGAATTTTCTTTTACAATAACTAAAATAACCTGACCTAGTGCTATTCTTATACTTTTTTAGACTGAGGGTAAAAATACGTAGTCATGTCAGTTAATAGGACGAGTTTGGATTATATTTGTCCTTTTATCTTCAAGTATTTTTTTTCTACCTTTTCGTTTTTACTCGTAATTTGGCGATGATCACTTGCTTTCATCTACACAATCTCTGGCGCTGAAAATATAGCAAAGTCCTCCAGAACGAGCCCGGGTTTGTTTGCTTTCTGTCCTTAAATTATACACCAAGCCATATTTTTCACGCTTGTTTTGCCGCACATTTCCTTTCATCCCCACAACCTGTAGTGCACAAAACATGAAGCTCTGCAGTTCAAAACGATACTTCTTGATATATCTTTTATTTTATTTTATTCTATTTTTCTACTGGAATGCATGCGTTTTGTAGTCGGCAAACTAAAGTACTGACAATATTACATGGCGAACGAATTTATTTACTCTTGGTTAAAAATAAATTCATTTTTGGGAAAGAGGATGTAAAAGACTTTTGGAAGGAATGAACTGTAAAAAGGATCAAGATTATCAGATACTCAATGCATCACTGGAGATCTAACGGAGCAGGATGTGTTTATCTAAATGTTCAAGTCACAAAGCGAGAGTTTAATCCCATTTGATGTCTGATCGAAGAGCTTTTAATGTGAATATACAGCTGTGATAGTGACTGGGGCGTGATGATAAAATGGAAAAAAAAATAATACAAAAATAGTAAAAGAAGTAGTAACAGTAAAAGAAGTAGTAGTAGTAGTAGTAGTAGTAGTAGTAGTAGTAGTAGTAGTAGTAGTAGTAGTAGTAGTAGTAGTAGTAGTAGTAGTAGTAGTAATAATAATAATAATAATAATAATAATAATAATAATAATAATAATAATAATAATAATAACAACAACAACAGCAATATTAACATCCAAGAGGTAACGATCTTGAGTGTATCACGTGACTTTTGAAATCGATAACTGATAGCTACCTTCACTTTCTTCCCCTCAGGATACACGGAAGATGGACAGGACAAAGGAGAGCAAAACCTTGTATACTAAATATTCCTTCCGGTGTTACGGCTTTGCTCTCCACGTAAGACTGATAAGTGGGAGTCAGGAAAAAGAGAGAGAGGATTTCCTGCGACGACAAACACTCATCACATCATAACATCCTGAAAGTGCTATTTTAGGGAGCAACGTGTATGTAAACTTATTCTGTGTAAGGAAAACGTTGAATTTGTCTATCCCTCTCCTTCAGCGGCTTATGCATACCTGGTGAAAGGAGAGTGACCTGACAGCGGGTATTTCCTCGATGTATTACATATAAAAAGTGGATCGAGATTTTTGCTGATGTTTGAGGGGACATAAACAATATTGCTTACACTTTATAAAAAAAAAAAGTTGTATATTCTCGATATATATATAGAGAGAGAGAAAAATAGCTCCATACCAACGCCCTGAGTCAAAAAGCCTTCAGTGTTTGAGCATCACGAGCTTCGGATTCCGTTCAGACATAATGCTAAGAAAAATGAAGCTAATTGGAAACTGTACAGCCAGTCAGCGTATCAGTATGTAATATCATGAGGTAATTGTATTCACGTATCAGAGAGAGAGAGAGAGAGAGAGAGAGAGAGAGAGAGAGAGAGAGAGAGAGAGAGAGAGAGAGAGAGAGAGAGAGAGAGAGAGAGAGAAGAGAGTGAGAGATTAATGTAACCCCCCCCCCCTCCATCACCTTTCTTTATGTAAACTTAGAAATAATGGTTGCTTGCGGTGACTGAAGGGGTTTATATTGCAGTCATGAAGATTCAATTACGTTCCATCCATCAGAGAAACGTGGAACATCTGAAAATAACATTAATTTGAGTCTCGTTCCAGCTTTATGAATATCTGAGTACATAATAATACAGTGTTCAGCGTCTTTGCAGTTCCTCACAGCTCAGATTTTTTTTTATTCATTTATTTATTTTTTATTTTATTATTATTATTTTTTTTAGTGAATCTGACAAGCATATTTCTTGGAGAGCCTTGCATGATAGCTAGAATAAATATTGCACCATCTTCCTGTCATCCTTGGAAAAAATGGGATGGAAATATGAAATGAACAAGTGTCAATGTCCAGTTTAATTATGAAGCTGTCTGTCTGTCTGTTGGTATGTATGTATGTATGTTTGTCTGTCTGTCTGACTGTTTATTTGACCGTATGTATGTATGCATATATGTATGTATGCATGTATCTCTCTCTCTCTCTCTCTCTCTCTCTCTCTCTCTCTCTCTCTCTCTCT
>CM035205.1:30977734-30991492 GCA_020233015.1 Callinectes sapidus | reverse complement strand
GAGAGAGAGAGAGAGAGAGAGAGAGAGAGAGAGAGAGAGAGAGAGAGAGAGAGAGAGAGAGAGAGAGACCAATCACACAAAAAGACAAATATACACAGACATACTAACATACAAACACACATACACCAACAAACAAACGAACAAACAGCTAGACAAAAGCAAATTTTCTTAAGTTTGTAGCTTTTTCTTAGACGAGTTTCTAGTCTTAAAATCCATCTTAACCTCCGGAAATCGGTATTGTACTTTACCCATTGTTTCATCAGTAACTTCAAATTTACTGCTGATGAAATAATGCCTAAACACCAATTTTGGAAGGTTAGGATGGATTTTTAAGATTATAAATTTGTCTAAGAAAAATACATACTTAGGAATCTCTGTTAACTTTTTCACTGCGACACGACACAATTAACAACATTAATAGCAATGCATGGGATCTTTATTAGCATCTGCGACCAAGAAATGCACGAAAAAGAGTATATTTTGCAATCTCTACCCAGTTTATAGATTTTTAGATAACTATGGAACAAATAAAGATGTTGTAGAGTGATCATTTATTCAGGAAAGATAGATTAAATACCCCTGAGATTCACACTTTTACCTAACCTCCACCGTATTATCCTTTCAGTGCATTCTACCAAACTTCGCACCAGTCAATAGTTTACAGATTTTAGGCAACTATGGAACAAGTAAAGATGTTGTAGAGTGACCAATTATTTAGGAAAGATGGAGAAAAAATGAGATTCACACTCTTACTAAACCTCCACCGTATTATCCTTTCAGTGCATTCTACCAAATTTCGCACCAGTCAATAGTTTAAAAATTTTAGGCAACTATGGAACAAGTAAAGAGTGACCAATTATTTAGGAAAGATGGAGGAAAAAAATGAGATTCACACTCTTACTAAACCTTCACCGGATTATCCTTTCAGTGCATTCCAACCAAATTTCGCGGCCGTCAATACTCGTAGTCTCCTCGCCCTCCGGTTCCTCCCGTCCCTCCGCGGCCTTATGGAGAAAAACGGGTGACCTCGGAGCCCATCATGTCCTTTGCGGCATCGTTTATCTGGGGCAGATTCATCCGACCCCCCCCCCACCTCCCCTCTGTAGCGGTCGCGCCGGGTCCATATAGAGAGGTTTATTTCACTACCTTTCAGAGCTGGTCCGCCGCTCTCTCGCTCTCCCTCTCTCCCGGTCTCCCCATTGTAGATTCCGTCACATGAAATGGTCTGGAAATATTTTTGTTTTCCTTTTTTCTTTCCCCCTTTTTTCGGAGCGTACAGCAGCGTATGTGCGGACCCGTATTGTGAGATAGAGGGGAAATTTTTAAAGGTGCTACTTCCTGCCAGCTCATATAGCTAGTTGGAACCATATTAGCCCATGCAGTAGAGATCCCAGTATATGTATTACTCAAGGCTGCTTAATGCTATGTTTATCCAATGATGTGTCAATGATGTGTCGTCTTTCTCATGTTTTCTGAGCCATTCTCATCCACACTGGAACTTTCTGCCTGTTTTCTTATTTCCAACTTCCTATGTCTTGACTTTATTTAAGAGGAAGGAGATCCCAATATATGTATTACTCAACACTACCAATGCTTGCTTGATGCTATGTTTATCCAAGGATGTGTCGTCAAATGCTTTGTTTTCATGTCTTCTCATTCACACTAGAACTCTCTATCTCTTTCTAAATTTCCAACTTCCTATGTCTTGATTTCATTGAAGAGGAAGTTCTCAAGATATCTGTCTCTGTGTTTTGGCTAATTGTGTGGATCTTTAAGGGGACTGACAAATTAGTGGGCTTTGTTTCCATTGACCAGCTTCACCCTATTACATTAAAAAAACTGCCACTTTTGTCTTCTTTCATTGCATTCACGAACCTTCCCTTCAGTGCTTCTCTCTTTCACATGGCGAGCAGATCTTCCTCCAGCATCTCCCTCCCCAAATATTTCTCGTGCCTCCTCTCTTTTCTTGACATGGCCTAAACCACGTGACTTTCGCCCTGAATGTTGCTTAATAATTCATCTTTCCCCTTGTAAAGTACCGTATTTGTTGCCATAACTCTTTACCTTAGTCCACCATTTCACCTGCCGAATTGCTCATAAAGGTAGAAGTTTGGTCAAAAGGGACCTGAACTGTATATAAAAAAAGGGTAAGATAATTCTCTCTCTCTCTCTCTCTCTCTCTCTCTCTCTCTCTCTCTCTCTCTCTCTCTCGCTTTCACACCTTCAAGAGTAGTGTTCCGATTCTCTCTCTCTCTCTCTCTCTCTCTCTCTCTCTCTCTCTCTCTCTCTCTCTCTCTCTCTCTCTCTCTCTCTCTCTCTCTCTCTCTCTCTCAAGCAGTAACTTTCATTCACGTCCTACATTTTTACACCACACGACGCAAGTGCCCCAATAAAGGAACAACACAACAATGAAGGCAATACGTATGAAAAACAAACATTCCTTCCAAGACAGTAAAGGCAGCGATCATTCCCCGCCTCTGCCATGAGAAACAGTACTGCCACACACGCCGACTCTCATCACCCACACAATTCACGCCTTCTCGAGAGCGTGATATGACTATGAAATGCTTGAGCCTTACTGGAAACTTAAGAGAGCCAATATGGAAGGGTGTTGGAGTCTTGCCAGCTTCCTTCCTTCCTTCCTTCTTTAGCCCAGCCTCTCCCCCGTCCTTGCTGTCTTGCGTCCCGCCCCGCCCCGCCCTCCACTCCGCATTGTCCTTCCGTCCTGCCGGTTCACCTCAGCCACATCCCTAACCTCGACCCGCTCTGCCGCTCCCTTGACTTGGCAGTTGCTTCCTATCCCCTTCATCTTCTCTCTCTCTCTCTCTGCCTCTCCTCCTCCGCTCCGCTCCGTCCATTCCTGTATGTCCCGCCACCCAGTTCCAAATTCTCTGTGATCATCCATCTGTCTCTTTCTTCCCCGCCCTGCCAGTGTTTCATCTCTGTCGTTGTCTCCCTCCCCTCTCCTCATGTTCAGTTTCAGTCTGTTTATTTCCCTTTGTCCTGTTTCTCCTCTTGTGTTTCGTCATTTTGTTCAGTTTTGACAGTTTTTGTTTTCAGTTGCTTTATGTCTTTTGCGTTCCGTTAGTTTGTCGCATCCTGCTGCTACGTCTGGTCTTTGATTTTCCTGTTCCTGTCCTTCGGTGCCTTCCTGTCCTACTTTTTGCACTGTTCCTAGATCCGTATTCCATTATTCTATTCCACCCTTGTCCCTTCTTATGGTTCCTATTCTTTTCTCTGTTTTCTGTCCTGTGTTTTCCTGTTCTGTTTTTTTATTTTATTATTCTGTCTGATTCCTGTCCCTTTTTACATTCAGTTTCAATCCTTCTGTTAGTTTCTAGCTTGTCGTGTCTCATCTTTTGCTTTTCCTTTCCTTCTGTGTTCTCTCTTCATCCTTGGTCTCTGGCCCGCCTCCTCGCTTCATCTCGGTGTCTTACCGCCACCCCACGTCACCACGCCTTACTCCTGTCTAAGCGATTTATTTCTGCCCTTCTATACGAGTCTTGCTCTGTCACACCCTCTCAAACATCCTTCTATTTGTTTGCCAAAGATCTTGACTTGAAATACCTGAAAATAAATAGCTGTTCTTTCCCTAAATACTTCGATTGCATGACTTTCGATGATTTCTTTTGGTATGTTTCTTATTTTCCCATTTTCAATTTTTCACTCATATTTCACTATTGAATGTATATACTAAACATTCTCCTATTGGGCAAAAGAAATCATTAGTCTGTCAAGAGTTTCTTCGTTTGCAAGACTTAGAATAAATTTCTTGTTACGTTTGGTATGTGCAATATATTCAATTTTTGTTCATTTCGTCAGTCACAGTTCCCCTTTGAATGGATAAACTATGTTCTATCCCTATAGCCCAAATAAATCCTTTATTTGCTAAGAATTCCCTCGCTGCCATACCTTAAAACAAATTTCGTATGTGTAATATACTCGAAAATTCCATTTGTCACTAACAGTTTCCTTTTGAGTAAATAAACTATTTTTCAACTGAGTTCATGAAAATGCGATGGGTAACAACAATGCAGTTATCTCGCTCACGTTCACACGGGCGTAATTATAATCGAGTGGGTTTGCTGGCCGTGAAATATTGCAGGAGAGTCTCTATTAAGCGCACCAAACAAAGGACGGCAGCCATCGATCCGCTACACAATGCACAAAGTTGAAGTTGTCAAGACTGTGTGCCATGGAGCAGCTGGAGACTCAAGGTCGAGGAGGAACATTGTGAAAGAAGAGAGTTCCTGCGCCTCACAACAGAGTTTACCAAGGACACATTTCAGGGTACATTGATGCTTAATTTATATTCATGTCGAAGTCAATGCAGGCCGAAGAGGGGAACGCTGTAGAAAAATAGAAAGAGATGGAACAGTTTTTGCCGCATATAATAGATAACGGAAAGGGAAAACGAAACTTGACAAAGACATGTTTCAGAGCATATCAATGGTGAACACAACCAAGCGTAAGCAAATGAAGGTCGTGAAAAAATTATAAAGAAGAAAAAGAGGGAGAAGTCAACAAATTTCTGTCGCTCTCGGGGGATTACGAAGCACGTGCTTTGGAACTCACTAAGGCAGATATCCCCACCCAAGTAATTCAATCCCTTCAGCACTGGGACACATTTTCACCATAAGTTTTGGATACGACGACACTATTAACATTAGGAAGGCTCTACGTGGGTCAGAAGATTAATGGCCAAAGTCTTCACTGTTTTAATCCCTACATCATTTTCTTAAACTGTATGAAATCGTCCAATAGTATCCAGAATTAATATGAAAATGCGTCTTTTTACTGAAAGAGTTAAATCACAAGAGAAACATGTGAAACAGCATATAATCACAACAAAGTCATTTCACCTACCCACAAGAGACAAAAAAAAAGGCTTAATACATATCCACACCAAAGGAAATGAAGACTTAAGAACAACATTATATATAAAAAAAAAGTCCCCTACAAGTTTCATATTACACATATACTAAACAAATACGCAGACGTAACACTCACTATGAAAACGAGGACCTTTAGCAAACCCATATCAGTAATACTTTACCCTACCCGTTACCTGAGGAAATAAAGGCGGAATATGCTCTCCTAGAAGCATCACCCCACGTGTTAATAAAGCTCCGTGACCCGCGAGGCGCATCAAAGCCCAGACTGCCGCGGATGGGAGAGAGATAAGACGTTCGTATGTTAGTGTTAGACCGGAACGAGGCGTAAGGGAAACAACGTAAGAGTCGCGGGTGGCTCTTGGTGTCTTGGTGTCCCTTCCCGCGCCACGATACAGCTTCGTTTTATGGTATTGTTATAGCGGCACCGGCGGCAGGAAAGGTGTGTGTGGGAGGGGGGCGGGGTGAGGCGGTATACATCTTGGTAAGGAAGCTGATGTGTGTGTGTGTGTGTGTGTGTGTGTGTGTGTGTGTGTGTGTGTGTGTGTGTGTGTGTGTGTGTGTGTGTGTGTGTGTAAGATGGCTTGATTTGCTTTAGGCATCTTGCACGATATATGAATTAAGTTTCATTAAAGTTTGTCATTCATTAGTTAATTTCAGAATATTTTTGTAAAGATAATATTTCGTTGTGGTCAATAAATATCTGTGTGTGTGTGTGTGTGTGTGTGTGTGTGTGTGTGTGTGTGTGTGTGTGTCAGTGGTTGGCGGGTGGGTGGGTGTCTGGTCGGCGGAGAGATGCAGCTGTGCGTGGCGAGGCGGGAACGTTCCTCTCATTAGGAATTAAACAAAAGAAAGGTCACTGCGAGGCTTCCACTGTCAGGGTGAGGAAGACGAAGGGTGAGCTGAGCAGACGCTAATTCACCTTTATCATTCCTCTTCAAAGAAACAGCGTTATTCATCACCGAGATCATTAAAGGTGAAGAGGAGCCACTGTCGCTACTCCCACGTCATTATTACCATTGATACTCATTAATAATCCACTAATATAAGCTTCTGCCACTCCTTATTTTTGCTTGCTTCATAATCCAGCTGAGTGCTCTACGCCGCCCCCCCCCCCCCGAGAGATAAGAGCAGTTTACATATGCAAGCGCTGTTATAGTTGGTGTTGAAGCGATAATCTGAAGAGGTCGACTGTTATAGCCACATCCTGTCTGTCTTCCTGGAGTTTGTCTTGCGGTTAAACACTTCAGTACTGGGACGTGTTTTATATCTATTTTGCTTATTATTTGCTGATTTTATACACCTTTAGAGGTTCATGTGGGGATTAGAATAGTACAGATTTTCGTTTTTATTTTTATTTTTCTTATCATTTGTCGATTTTATACAGCTTCAAAGATTCATGTCATTAATCTTCTGAACTTCATAGACCCTTCCTAATGTCAACGAAATGGTCTAATCACACACAAAATTCACGGCAAAAATGTGTCCCAGTACTGAAGGGGTTAAGAGTATTGGTGGATGGGAAAGTTTTCTTCAGCTGATTGGTTTAGTGCACGTTTACAGAGGAGCATGGCAAGAGTTACGGAAAGGTGGTAATGAGCCGTAAATCCATCCGTGCATTTTCGTGAATCACGCTACTGTATGTGGCCATCCTTCCACTCTCATCCCTTCAGATTATCGTGAAAATGTTATATCAAACCTAAAAATATATCTACACTGAGCTCAAGTTGATCCAGATTTCCAGGTCAAACTATATTACCAAGATCCCAAAGTGAGTGGCAGAATGAGTCTTGTGGAGTGCGAGCAGAATGTTGAATCTTTTTATGTAAGAGAGAGAGAAGCTGGCCAAAAGCAACAAAAATTATAAAAGAGTTTAGTTTGCCAGTCCCCATACAGGATCGAAAGTATTAACCGAAGCCAGGAAAAAATGTCCTGAAACCTTCCTCTTCAATAAGATCAAGTCATCTAGACATGCAGAGGTTGGTAAGTGGAGGATTACAACCGCTATCCTTCCTCGAGACAGATTAAATGTAAGCAAAGTCTCCAGTAAGAAGGGAAGCCAGACAGATAGGGCGGGAAGAACGGCAAGGCTTTTATCAAGGGACCACCAAAAATGTCTTTGATGATAAGAACTCCATAAAATTACATGAGTTGAAGCTTTAGGGAAGGGAGGCATATGTGTATAGCAAAGCCACTGTACGTTGTGGAGAAAAACATCAAAAGTCTTGGATTCTTAGTAGCATATAAAGTTAGCATGGTACTTTTGACAGAAAATTGCAGGATATAAGCTTTTTGCCTTCAGGATTTACATATGAATTTAAACACTTTATGATTAAAAGCACCAAAGCAATACATTAATAATACGAGTGATTTAGCGTTTAACAGAAATTTTAGTGAAACATATCAATCGTCTCCTGAACCTATATCGTCATAATTTTTATATTCAACACTAAGATAGAAAACCAAATACTGCACTGGACTTCAATCTCTGACTCCCACGTATCTACAGGTGAACAAGAAACACGATAACTGAAGCACAGGTGGCGGTGGCTTCAGAGCATGAACCAAAAACACACCCCTTTTAGACAGGCAAAGCACAAAAACATTCCAAACTATTTATACATTGTTCGTGAAGCAAAATTGTCAGCAGTATACGCTATTCACTCTTCAACTAACTGACATGGTTAGTGTTGATAAAAGCGACCAACTAGTGTAAACAACAAAAGTAACATTTACATTTAGATTATGAAAAAAAAGCTGCACTTTGTTCTGCTGTGCAATGTGCCGCAGGACCATGACAACAATGAGGCAATGACCAAAACGACCAGATGCCCCGCGCGCCGCACAAATGGCTCTGAAAACACCTATTCAAATTCTGCCACTGAATGAACATTTTTGTGTCATGTGGTTTAAAGTTCCCTACACACTGCCATTCACCTTTCCATTGATTGCACCTCCAACCGCGTCAACCAATCCTCAATAAAGGTGCGTTAGGAAATGAAGGGATGATCACCATTTCCTACAATCTCCCTCTAAGCTAAAGGTTAAAATGGCGAAAGTTTATTTGTCAGAATTCAATATTATACTTTACAGGATGAAAAATGTAGACGCGTGTTGTGTAGTTGTCTTTCAAAAAGTATACGCATAAATACGAGTTGTTATTGATAGAAACTAAGTATATTATGTGCTACTATTATCATCAGGATCTGCATCGGCTGACTCTATTACAGATAGGGAATAAATTCATATGAAGATAACCCAGGGTGAAGTGAAGAATAGTTGATGTTACAAGTTCACATAGCGAGAAGTTGAAGAGAACTAGATAAAGAGGTAAAGATCATCGGTGGTATTTCATTAGTCAGAGAATCAAAACAAGTGGATGCAATGAATAGATATATGAAGAGAATAAGGTCAATGACAACGGGTGAAATGAAGTGTAGTCGATGTTAAAGATGTACATTGCGAGGGGTTAATTAAAGAAGACGCTGGATAGAAATAAATAAAGAGGTAAAAAACACTATCGGTGAATTCTCATTGGTCAGATTCAAGTTACTACCTCGACATCAGCAGTGAGGTCAATGGGTTTGCCAGTAAACTTCGCTGGTCGGAAAGGCTACACATTCTACTCGATTGCAACCGTTCTCCACTCAACTTTTCTACTCAACTTCCTGGAGAGCAAAAATCAAGAGACTCACCCTTTCTCTTTCTTTCTTTTTTTTCTCACCTTTTTTTCTTTAAATGCTTAGTCATCTCCCTTTTACACTGAATCTTTAACTGGAAAATCAAGCGTCTCTTTTATCTATACTTGATTTTCCACTAAGAAAAACATGAAAAGTAATGCTTATACGGGCGTCAATAAAAAGATGAGAGAGAGAGAGAGAGAGAGAGAGAGAGGAGAGAGAGAGAGAATTTTTCAAACAACACAAATAAAAAAAGAAATCCAGTGAGCCATGTTAGGCTTAAGAAAAACCAGCAACAAACCAATAGAAAGTAATGCCTGTTCGTTCTACACACACTGGAAAAAAAAGAAGAGAAGAAAAATGGTATATTGATCTGACTCTCTTTTCTGGACGTGATCTTTTGCATACGTGGCACAGGTTACGAGGAAAGGCTTGGTAGGAGTTCCCTGATAGCTGAGTGGGACGGCGGGACACTGAGAGGCACGTAACAGCCGACGAAACCTTTACGAATGTTGATTATTTTTTTTAGGGATGAGTGTCACATTAATTTTTGAATCCAGAATTCTCAAACTCCTCAGTACTGGGACACATTTTTATTATGAGTTTTTTTTATGATTAGACCGTTTTATTGACGTTAGGATGGGTGTATGGAGGTCAGAAGATTAATGGCCAGAGTCTGATCTATTTCAATCCCAGCGTGAGTTTCTGAAGCTGTAGAAAATCGATAAACAATAAGCAGAATAAATATGAAAATACGTTCCAGTACTGAGGCGCATAAACCTATTGCACTTCAAATAAAACAATTGAATAGAAGTTCAAAAAAGGCAACATATTTTACGGGTTGGTATTGGCACAATAACGTGACCAAATTGTCAAAATACCTTGAAATAAAAAAAGTCTCGATACATGATAGAAAAAGATGTGACATGAGTTTTTGCTTTGTTTGCTTGTAGAGAAGAAAAGAAAGTTTTTGGTTCGATAAGAAGAAAGATGAGAGAAGTAAGGCTAATCACTCAGTACATAAAGGAATCAAATACCTTTATAAGCGTGTATTCATATGTATGGGGACTCTGAACCTTCATTGGAGCCATCATGAGGGGAATACCACCGATGAGAGAACAATTATCGCAGCCTCTATTGTAATTGGTGTAATTGTTCATAGGCCCCGCACACCCCCGTCACTTTCAATGAGGTAATCGATTGGAGCTGGTAAATAACGCGCAAGGCAATCAAGTAAATGGTAGTAATACTCTGAAATCCAATTTTCTTCAACATGATTCGATCTTGGCATTTGCAGTTTCTAGTTTTGATTTATGATTCATCGATACACAGAATTGCAAAGCGTCTGAACCTAACCTTGGCTTTGATATTTGACAACCACACGCCAAGTGGTAGGGAGATCGATGAGTAGGTAAAGCAACTACACACACACACACACACACACACACACACACACACACACACACACACACACACACACACACACACACACACAAGGAGGACATGAAGAGGCGGAGAGCAGGAGGACTCACACAAAAATAGAAAGTAATGTTTTGTACGAGTAAAAGCAGACACATTGCAGCTCACAAGATTATGGAAATGTGATTATCCTTTGTTTATGTACGTTTTTGTGAAGCACGTAAGCGTTGCCTACACAAGAGCCCGTTTTTACCACGATTATACAAATGGGATTTACATCATTAAGTCGTTATCGCGTTAGCATTATTCACGTGTGTTGTTAAGTTACTGAGATGTATTATGCTTGTGTTTATTATGCTATTGTCTCAGTGTGTAGGTGGTATAAGCGACTCTGAATGGGATATGCTATGAAGTTATTAGATTGTAAAAATAAATAGGATGTTTACTTATCCTGTGACCCACTAAGAAAGAGAAAAAAGTGACATTATGACATTATAAGAAAGTGATATTATGATTACAAAAGCCAGGAAAGGTATGAACTGACTACCATTATCATCATCAGCAACAGCAGAAGCAGCACTAACAGCAGTAACAGCAACATCAATAATATCTGCCTTTATACAAAAAAATATATTAAGTTCTGTGGCACAAAGTAATTTCTTTTGAATACCAATTTCGTTTGTGATGATTGATAAATTTCTACTTTTAATAAAAGAATGAATAATTTATAGTTAATTTGTATACATTTAATAGCTTATTTGCAATTTTTTTTAGGTTGAGGCCTCCGGAGACTCACACACACACACACACACACACACACACACACACACACACACACACACACACACACACATACCGTAGTGTAGTGATAGCGCACTTGGTACACAAATGAGAGAGAGAGAGAGAGAGAGAGAGAGAGAGAGAGAGAGAGAGAGAGAGAGAGAGAGAGAGAGAGAGAGAGAGATAGAGAGGTAGAGAAGAGAGAGAGAGAGAGAGAGAGAGAGAGAGAGAGAGAGAGAGAGAGAGAGAGAGAGAGAGAGAGAGAGAGAGAGAGAGAGAGAGAGAGTACTGTGATGTGTTTATTGCCACATCACTGACCCACGCCACTGAGAGGTATAAGAAACGAGAGAGGCTGGCAGTTTCAACGTTTTTCTCTCCCCAGCGATCGGAAATAATAGGGAGCAGCAGAGGAGCGGTAGGCAGCGAGGCACAGTACTTCTCCCTTCCAGCTGCCAGGGTGAAGAGGCTCAGGAGGATCAGCACTGAGTTAGATGTGTGACTCTGAACTATTTCCCACACCAGCCTGGCTCCCTCGAATGCTGCCTGCTCGGTGATAACAGTTTCCAAAGGGGTCTGAGTTGATCTCCCCCCTGAGCTCCTCTATATTACACATCTTATCTCTGGCTGTGTTTGTATCGCTGCTTTGAGTTTTGGTAATTAAGTCTCTGCAAGGAATATACTCTTATGATTTGATATGAATAAATTCTGTTCAAATATTACACGTGTTGACTCTTTTTTTCTATACAATGTGGGTTTTTTCTTACGGGAATTTATGGGTTAAAGGAGATCTATCTGAAAGCCCATCCATTTCAGGACCGTTACCCCGAGTGGATGCCCAATCTTCCCTCGGATCGTGGTCAGGATTCGAACCCGTGCGCTTGGTGTTCCCTCAGTCCCCAGAGCGCATGTGATTCTACTATAATAATAAAACGCCTACGACAGCTAACTAGCAAAATTGATCTCGCTATTCCCCTAGCTAATAATTTTTTTCTCTACCTAAACAATACTAACTACACAAATCAGAAACATGCACATAAACTTTCATTAAAACTCTACAAAAAATTAATCGCATTTCTTAAGTAAAAGCTGAATTTTGTTTCCTTTAATGATAACAAAAAAAACAGGAAGAAAAGTATGTGTAAATAAAAGATACCTTTACCAATTTTCAAATACGTTAGAAAAAGCTGGATTTTCTCAACCTCAAAAACATTAAAGACAGGAAGGACAGATTAGCCAGAAGCGGCAGCAGGGCCACTCTTAACCCCCTTCAGTACTGGCACACATTCTTACCACGAGTTTTGAATTAATTTGACGATTTTACTGACATTAGGAAGGATATACGGAGGTCAGAAGATTAATAGCCAGAGTCTGAACTATTTCAGTCCCCACATGAGTTTCTGAAGCTTCATAAAATCGAGAAATAATAAGGATTAAATATTAAAACGCGTTCCGTCCCAGTACTGAAGGGGTTAAGGTGGAAGAGCATCACGCAGCCCCCGCCACCACCTCTCTGTTTGAAGCGGCGGGTGAGTGAGTGACCTTGATGCTGCAGATACGTCAGCTGCAGCCAGGGACCAGGAGTCTTCAGGTCACAACGGACTCGAAAAGACACGTACTTGAGCCCCTTGTGGAGATGAAAAAGGAAAGAGAGAGAGAAAGAAAAAAAAAGTACGATAAAACTCTTACCCTAATTTCAAGGTATTAACGTCCTTCTTTTTTCTGTAGATATATCACCGTATTTCAGGAATGAGGCTTGAAAAACGTGACCGTAATTAGGGTTTTCTTTTCTCTATTTTATTTTTTGGCGGTAGGAAGATTTGTCAAGATGGGACAGAATTGTTTTGCAAGTGATAGCGCACCGGTGACAACTTTCTGCTGTTGAATTATCAGTTTTATCTTTTCACTGTGATACGCGCTAATTCTGAGAAGCTAAACTATTCGAATGTACAACAGTTTAAGTGCCTTTCAAGTACGAGTATCTACAAGAGAGACGAAGAAAAATATTGCAATGTCTAGTCAGTACAATGTGTGGAGGTGGGCGTAGAACAAGGATTCAAAATAACCTCCAGCATCACACACACATCCATTACAAACAAGACTTTTCACTGCAACAATAAACCTCCTCTGAGATATTCTATTCTTTCTCCTGTAAGGTATATTTCCATCTTCAGCATCAAACACATCCATTACAAAACAATTCTTTTCACTGCAACAATAAACATTCCCTGAGATATTCCATTCTTTATCTTTTACGGTATATAAGTTTACAGCATCAGTTATTACAGCCATGCCTTTTCACTGCATCAATAAACCTTAGAGATTTCTCATTCTTTCTCCTGTAGGTTATAGATCCATTTTCAGCTTCGTACACATACAACGCAAAACCATTTACTGTTACAATAAACCCTTGAGATTTTCCATTTTTTTTCTTCTGTAGGGTATAAATTCATCTTCAGCATCACACACAGACAAGCAAAACTATTCACTGTTACAATAAACACTTGAGATTTTCCATTTTTTTCCCCTGTAGGGTATATATATCCATCTTCAGCATCACACACAGACACACAAAAACCATTCCCTTTTACAATAAACTCCTGAGATCCTCCATTTTCTCCCCTGTAGGTCTCCAGGATCCCACTTCCCACGATCCCCTTGCCAATCGAAGGATTAAAACCCCCTTGGAGGGCGAGACAATCCAGAGTCTGTGGGGTAAAATGTCGGCTCGCAAGCGTGTCCATAGGTGGGTTGATTTTCCCTCTCGTGCTCCCTCGGGTCCACCACAAGGTCCTAATTTCATCAGCCAGGAACCAATTCCGATTTTGTGGCCGCACGCTGGAATAGTGACCTTATTTCCTCCCTCTTTCCCTTCCCATCCACTTTTTTTTCTCTATCTCACTCTCTCTGTCTGTCTGTCTGTCTGTCTGTCTGTCTGTCTCTCTCTCTCTCTCTCTCTCTCTCTCTCTCTCTCTCTCTCTCTCTCTCTG
>CM035205.1:30936773-30951799 GCA_020233015.1 Callinectes sapidus | reverse complement strand
AGGATACAGAAAATGCTCTGCTTCTTCACCACGACTATTCTCAGGGGCCACATAAGTTATTTACCGCATTTTCAAGAGCGTTTCTCCTTTTTGATAATGGAAATATCTTATCAACCTGTCGCTAGAACTGTAAAAATGTGCTTCATAGTCAGTGTGTTGAAAATGTGGTGCAGAATGCGGGATAGTGATTGGAGATGGTAATGGTGGAGTGTTAGCAATGTGTGTGTGTGTGTGTTTTGGTCATGTATAGTTAGCTGAATTAATGACGTTCAATGGGACAGGTAGAGATCGGTAATATCTGAAAACTCGAATTCCTACAAAGCCACATTGTCTCAACCATCCTCCATTCTACCCATCGTCTGTTACTCACACCATTCCTTCCTTTATCATTCCTCCATCAGCCATGATTCTTTCGAGACCCTTTCCGCCTCCATTTCCTCCTTAACTAACCTTTTCTCTTCTCTCTCTTTCCCTCCTTTCCTCTCTCCCTTTCACGCTGCTACTTCACTTCTCAAGGGCTTCAACACACTAGATGGAAACTGCTTGTTTGCCCGGCCATAATTTTTAAGTATGTTTTCCCTTATATATGTTTACTTTCGCTGCAAGAGTGGACGTGAAAGAGGCGCACTGTAGGTACCGTGAGAAACCAGGCCCGGTGTGTAGAAGAGAGCAGTATATTCTTGTGGTGCTTCCTGACGGCGGAGAGAAAATAGGATCCTCTACGACTTGACAGAGGAGCCGCCACACGATTGATTTATGTTGTTTCCTCTTGTGCCTCGTCAATGGGGGGGAAGGAAAGAGAGAGAAACAGAGGGGGGGGGGGAGGGAAGGGGGAGAGGAAGAGGCAAGCGGGAAGTCTCAGTTTTCCTTTCATGTATGTGTGTGTGTGTGTGTGTGTGTGTGTGTGTGTGTACGTTTTATCATTTTTTCTCACTTTTATTAGAGAAATCTTCATGTATATATGTATGTGCTTATACGTCTTTTTTTTTTTTCCTTCGCATTCCTTTTTGGTGATGTTCTTTTATTGTGAATATGAGCACGCACACGACTGCGGGATTTCAATGTCTCCAGACAGTTTAGTAAGCCTGCGTCCGGTGCTCGTATCGTATAGGTAATGACAGTCCGCGGTGATGTCTATGATAATACATTCCGCGCACATCCACCGCTAACGCAACCTTCTCATGCGTGGGTCGCGACCTTGTAGTGGGAACACCTGCAGCTCACCCCGCACCCGATGTGGACAAATAGAAAGGCAAATGAAGCATAAAGCACACAGATCCGGAAACCCCACGAGGCAAACACACGCACCACACGCAACACACGCAACACACGCACCCAGCAATAACACAAGCAACTCAAGGAAACAATCTCCCGTTCTGTGGGTCTCGCGTTACACAGGAACCACAGGAACCCCGCGACTGCATGACACTGCCACTCCACTCCCCCATGCAGTGACACGCGTCGACCAGTGTTTCCTTTGTAACTCCCCTGCGACGCCCCTCGTGATGCAAAAGCCTTCACCATTTTCCGACGGGGCCAAAAAGATTAAGCGTAATTAAAACTGACAACTTTTAAGCTGGGGCATGACGGGACTTGAGAAGGCGCTTGTTGATAATGAGGGAGCAGGAAGCGGGCAGAGGAGGTCAAGGGAGAAGAAGATGGAAGAAAACGCAGGGATGACACGGGGACTAGGGAGGGAAAACAGAACACCGAGGGAGAAGGAGAGGAAGATAATTTCGCTGACGGAAGAGAAATGGAGTGGATAAGATGGTATGAGGCGTAGAAACGTTTTGTGGCAGTAGGGAAGAGAGGGAGGGGAGAGGGTTAGAGAGGGAGAGAGAAGGAGAGAGGGAAGGAGGGACAGAGAGAGAGAGAGAGAGAGAGAGAGAGAGAGAGAGAGAGAGAGAGAGAGAATTATAACGTAATCAAACCAATTTACACACACAAACCAGACCTCAAACCCTTCACGTATCAACCAGAATCTAAAAATAGTCTTTGATCGCCCCTTAAACACCACAAGAGGTAATCCAACACTCCCTTTTATTTATAAGCGCGGGACCTTCAGCGAGAGGCTTCCGACCACAACAATAGGTTCAGTCTGCTCGCGGCGGCCACATGCAGAATCCAGAATCTTCTCCGGACACTGAATACTACTTCTTACACACTAGAACCACTGAAACCTGCTTGAGTGCTCTTCACCTTAACCTCTCGACCCGCAGGCAGCCTTGGGAGTCGCGCCTCTGAGGGACTGGTGGTAGTAGTGGCAGTGGCAGTGGTGGTGGTGGTGTTGAAGTGAGAAAGGAGAATATGAATCAGTGGCGTTATTTCTTCTTCATGTTTGTGTGTGTCTAAGGGAGGGATAAGGTGGAGGAAAAGGTGGTGGTGATGGTAGTGGAAGGCGAAGAGGAGGTGGAGTGTTTTGTAATTTTACGTGCATGTACGATAATGGGTAGGGTGGTGGTAGCAGTAGTTGTAGTAACAGCAACGACAACTGAATGAAGGAGAACAAGTGGGAGGAGAAGGAAGAGGGACTAGAAAGAAGAGACATAAGGAGAGGGAGAAAGAAAAAGGGGAGAGGAGGAGAGAAGGGAAGCGAAGAATAAGTGAGGAAAGACAATAAGGAGGGAGGGAAGGTGGAGGAGGAAGAATGAAAAGTGGAAGAGGAGAAAGCGGAGGAAGAGGAAGGGGAGGGGAAGAAGAGAAAGAAAAACAACGAAGAGACAAAAAGTATAAAAAAAAAGAAGAAGAAAACTGAAAACGAAGAGGATGCAAGATTGAAAAAAAAAAAAACCTATCAAGGAAATGTGAAGTGAATGGAAAAAGTTATTGGAAAAAGAAGGGAATGAATGAAACAAGGTGAAGTGCATAAGCATGATGACAAGATGAAAAATGAATACAAGAGTAAGAAGATAATGATAACACGAGTTGATAACAATTGTAGTGGAGGAGTTAGAGACGGAGGAAGAGGAGGAGGAGGAGGAGGAGGAGGAAGAGGAGGAAGAGGAGGAAGAGGAGGAGGAGGAGGAGGAGGAGGAGGAGGAGGAGAGGGAAATGGAGGAGGAGGGGGAGATGGAGGAGGAGATGGAGGTGTAGAAAAATTAAAATAACGATGATTATGTTATTAAAAGATATCATTAAGAGAATAGCAAAAAATAAGAGTAAGAAGAACATACACAAGTGAAAAGAAAACTATGACACCAAATAAAGAACTCTAAAACGAGAACTGGAGAACTTGGGGGATAATTTGAGGACAAAAAACACGATTCGAACAAGAATAAGAAAAGGAAAAGAAAAAAAAGAACAAGAACAAGAAAAGTAGGTCAGGAATAAGAGATAAACAAATGAAATAATAGAATGAGAAGAGGAAAATGAAAAAAAGTTAAAAGATACAACTTAAACTAAAAAAAGAAGAAAAAAAAAAAAAACACTGGAACACACACAAATCAGTTGATACTTTTCCCTTCACATCTTTTTTACATTGTCGAAATATGTCAGGAAAAAAACAGAAACAAATATAAAAGAAAGAAAGAAAATATGCATTCCAGTAACTAAGAGGATAACAAACACCACCAACACCTCTTGTCACCGGCAACAGATGGCGTTAGGGGTTATCTGTCCCACTGATCAGCTGTGACAAGGGGAACCATATTTACTCCCTCGCCTCGCCAGGGTGGGTGTGGTCCTCCCAGCACCCGTCACTGTATATTTCAACCCTGCATGACCTGTGACCCTCCTTCCACTTTTCCAGTCCCCCAACCACCCACCCATCCATCCTTCCACTTCTCCACTCCTTTCAATTCACGCCCTTCAACCCTTCCAACTTCCCTCGATACGTCCCTCCACCTCCGTCGTTCTTCTCTCCTTTATCCCTGGCCCTTCACTGACTCTATTCATGTATCTATAACATAACAAACACACACACGAGAAAGAACATCACGCACACGAACAAACACATATACAAATCATGCAAAAGAAAAAAAAAAAAACTTACACACACACACACACACACACACACACACACACACACACACACACACATACACACACACACACGACCAGTACATTTCCTTCCCTGTTACTCTTCTGTGTTACAAAACGTGTAACACTCGTTGGACGTGGCGTGAGTAGCATTATCTTGTATTCACATTCACGCAGCTGGACTAGGGCGAAGGAAGGCCAGGTGAAGATAAGGAAAGAGATACGAAGATAAGAGAGATAACAGCGAGCCTTTGAAGAGAGAACACAACCTCGTACAGCAAAAGAAGGAGGAGGAGGAGAAGGAGGAGGAGGAGGAGGTTGTGTGGTGGTTATGAAGTACAAAGAGGAGGAGGTTGAAGTGGTAGATAAGTATAAGTAAAAATAGTAATATGAACATTTTCCTAATACAAGCACAGATATATATGAAATAACCTTGCCATTTCTATACGTCAGATAAGGTTAAATCATAGTAGGTTTAGACTAATTCAGATCATTCATTTCTTTTCTAGAAAAAAAAGCATTGAGGTATAACAGAAAGTAAAATTTTATCTATCTTATTCTAAGACTATATGTAAAAATGAACATAACGGGACAAACCTCCTAAAATTCGTCCTTGAAAACGCTACAACTTTATCTGAACATGCTTACAGAGAAGGAAAACGTAAACAAAACAAAACAACAAAAGCAAATTCCATTCACCAAGACATTACATCTCTATCTGGGAATGCTGAGCTGTTCCCTTTGACATCAGTGAACTGCTCACCAGACAGCAAAGTTACACAAGGGCGAGATTGGCTTTACTACGCATGAGCCGCGGACTTGGAGGGGTTGTGTGGTGCGTATGGCTGATAACACCGCACGGCCACCTCTCTCCCACTCATGTTGTCTAGCGCGCTCCAACAGAAAATAGAAAATGGAAACTAGACAATATAAGCATAATCAGACATTGCACTGCTCTTTGCCACATCCAATTTGAGACGTTCTTTTTTGTACTACAGCCATTAAACACAGTACTCTTCCTAAGTGCTCAGAGAGACACCATGCATCGGTTGAATTTTTCTGAATTGGCATGAATCTTAAGGCATTAATAGTATAAAAGTTATTGTTATTGAAAGGAATAGGAAAAAAGTTCATTATTAGCATTAGTTGTGAAAGAATGGTAGAAAAGTATATCATTGTCATTAGCAAAAACAACATTCATTTTTATTACTTAACATTATATTAAAGAATACATCCTCATAAAAAATAAACGAAATATGGGTGGTATACAAAGTCACTGTAAATATCAATAATTAAAAGAACGAAGATACTTTGAAAGAAAAAAAGGGGGGGGGGGAAATAAGTTGTATATAAAAACGTAGTAATTTTGAAAAAGATAATGGTAGCGAGACTAATTAAAAGAGTAGTGAGGAGTAGTAGTTAAAAGTAAATTCAAGTAAAGACTCATAAGTAGTAGTGAAACTAACCAGAGGAGGAAAACTAGCAAACAAATACGAAAGAAAAGAAGCGGATTAACACAATTTAGAACATGAAAAATAAGAAGATAAACAAGTAAAGGAAAAGTAGAAACGATATTTACTGAAAGATAGAAAATATCTAAAAGATTAACTAGGAAAAAAGCGATTACTATGACAAAAGGACAACAACAGCTTAAGATTGCAGTAGAAGAACAAAAATGAGAAACAAAGATGGAGAAACAGACGAGCCTAAACCATACATGAACAGAATGAACTTGGAAAAAGAAGGACAATTGAAATCAGAATCAAACGAAGCTAAATTAACGGGAGGAATGTAAATGAAGGTCAAGGAAGTACACAAGTATGTAGATATAGATAACAAGACCAGATAAACTTAAGGAATACACACAACCTCAATTAGAAAATGAAGCATAATTAACTAAATAAATGGGATAAGAATAATAAACGAACATAAATGGAGGGCAATGAAGCAAAGAGAATAAATACAAATAAAGATAACCAAGCGAGGTAAACTTGAAGAAAAGAAAAAAAAATCTAAGCTTAGTAAAGACAGAGAAAATTTCTAAATTCTTGGGCAAATTATCCAAGAGTCTAATAAACAAACATAATTGAAGGTGAGGCAAGCAAAGAAAATGTAGATAAGCATAACGAGGCGAGGAAACGTAAGGAAAAGAAAAAAATAGATTCAGGAACAAAGCAAAAAAATCAAGTGAAGGAATGGTGGGTAATAAAAAGACATAGATGGAGGGAAGAGAAGCAAAAAATATATATAGATAAGGATAACAAGGGAAGAAAACGTAAGAAAGGGAAAAATTAAATTGCAGGACGAAGCGAAATCTAAGTGAAGTAAAGGATAAGGGGGCAATAAAAAGTCAGAGATGGAGGGAAGGAAAAAAAACAAAGAATAGGTAGATGATGATAACGAGGCGAGAAAAGTAAAAATGCAGAAGGAAGCAGAAATTAAGCCGAGGAATGGAGAAGTAAAATAAAATCAGAGGCCAGTGGTAGAAAAAAATGTATATAAATAAAGGTAATTTGGAGGTAAAGTTAAGAATTAGAAATATAAAGAAAAGAAAGTCTATATTACTAGACGTAAAACGGAGACTAGACGGAATTAAAACATTACAGATTAAAAAATGAGACAAAATTAACTGAAGAAGTAGACGAAGAAGAAATTAGTTGAGTAAGTTGTCTTTTTCCTCTCCCAATGTATCTGCAAATTATTGTGCCCGGCTAATTGGCTTTGGCTCTAATTCAAGATAAGAGTTAGCGTCCCTGTATTACAATAAAAGTATTCCTCTATTAAAATAAAAGTAAAGAAAACAATGCATTATTTTTTCCACTTACTCGCCCACTCTAGGCTACCACACATTTATTTATTCATTTACTCACTCACTTACTCAAAGGCATCTTTTCATTATTATATGATTCGCCTTTATATGTCACATTCCTCTCTCTCTCTCTCTCTCTCTCTCTCTCTCTCTCTCTCTCTCTCTCTCTCTCTCTCTCTCTCTCTCTCTCTCTCTCTCTCTCTCTCTCTCTCTCTCTCTCTCTCTCTCTCACAAACACACACAGCACAAAAAGTCGTGTGGAATGCATTTTTACTCAGATAAGCACGAGAGAGAGAGAGAGAGAGAGAGAGAGAGAGAGAGAGAGAGAGAGAGAGAGAGAGAGAGAGAGAGAGAGAGAGAGATTAGGTTACTGTCTCGCCTGATAGAGAGACAAGAGGAAGGCGTGAAGAGTGTTCTCAGACTCTCGAATTAACAGTCAAGTTTCCCGCTCTGTAACTTTATATTTTTCCTCCAGTCACTCCTTTGCTGATTATCATGTGTATGTCCGTCTGTCTGTATGTTTGTCTTTATTTGTTTACCGATTTCTTAGTTACCGGTGTTACTTTAGAACTTTGATAGTAAATGTGTGTGTGTGTGTGTGTGTGTGTGTGTGTGTGTGTGTGTGTGTGTGTGTGTGTGTGTGTGTGTGTGTGTGTGTGTGTGTGTGAGTTGTGTAGTGTTGTGTCGTGTTGTGTATGTCTCCCTTCATATCATCTTTCATTCTCCATTAATATTTTTAATTAAGACCTCATATTTTCTGTCCTACTTTTCCTCTTTCGTTTTCCTCATTGATATCCTGCGTTTCTCCCTTCTTTCTTTGCTTTGTTCTTCCTTTTTGTTTATTCCTTCTAATTTTTTAACTTATTTCTATATTCTCAAGTTTTCCTCTTCTTTTTTTATTGCATTTTTCTCCCTTATCTGTCCTCATTTACTTAATTTTCGAGTTTTTCCATCACCTTCCTTTACTTTTCTTTCTTTAATATCTTTTACTTTCGTTTTTCTTCATCTATCCTCATTTGGTTATTTCTGGAATTATTTTCATTTTTTATTATCCTCTTTCTTCATTCTATCACTTTGTCGTCATTTCTTCTTCTTCATTCACATCCTTTCTATCTCCCTCCTCTCTTTAGACAAATCTTCATCCTCCTCTTTCTTCATTTCTCACCTCTCCTCATCCTCCTCGCTTAAAATGACTCGTGGTGCATTGATGAATACTAAAACAACCACTTTCCTCTCTAAATCATATCATTCTTCGGTCTTCCCTCCATCACAAGCCCTGCGGGGGAGTGGAAAGGAGGAAGGGAGGGAAGAAGAAAGGAGGAGGAGGAGGAGGAGGAGGAGGAGGAGGAGGAGGAGGAGGAAGGGGGAGACTCTCTGGGGTACCTTATAAAAGTGCACAAGTGAATTATGTTGGTCAGCGGGTGATTTATTGCAGTGAACAGGTAGGTTGTAGTGGTCAACAGGTGTGTGTGGAGGACAGGTGAGAATTTACGGCTCGCGTGTCAGGTGATGGAGAACAGGTATATAGGTGTGTGTGTGTGTGTGTGTGTGTGTGTGTGTGTGTGTGTGTGTGTGTGTGTGTGTGTGTGTGTGTGTGTGTGTGTGTGTGTGTGTGTGTGATCCTGGAAACACTGTAGTTCTAGTGAGAAATTAAGTAACATGCTAGTTGTTTTACTTATTCATTCATTCATTTATCTATCAATTAATCTATCTAGGACACCAGGAAAAAGGCTATGTGAGAAACTACTATTCAAGGTACCAGTCACCAAAGATGGCTTCATTAAAGGGTATTTTGTAGTGATGCTCGTAAGGAATTTAAAAGATTGTGTATGTTAATATTTTTCTAAACTTTGAGAAGCCTCGTGAGTTCAAATTAAGTATACGTGAGTCATAGTGTCAGTTTTAAGTATGTCAAGAGTAACTCAAATATATGGGGAAAAAAAACTACTGACTGCCTTTCCTGGTTCTTCTCTCCCATCTCCCATACTCCCCTTTTCACCCACCACATACATAGATAGCTAGATAGTTTTTTTCATAGACCAGAGGAAGACAATTTTACAGTAAAAATAAAACCTAGAAAATATGGTCCAATACTTTCAACATAACACTGTCAAGTCCCTAAACAGATAAAACTATAAGAAAACAAATGAAACTAAGAAATAAATAAAACACAAACGCATGGACACACAAACAAATGAAACTAAAAGACTCACAAAAAGAAACACAAATGAAACTAAGGAATAGGTAAAACACAAACACATTGAGATACGAACAAATGAAGCTAGAAGACTCGCTAAAAACACAAACACATGACTCTAACAGACACGATAAACAACCTTTTCCAATGCTCTCCTCTTCGCCACCACCCACCTTACAGAAGCACACTACTTAAACACATCCTCGTTCAGCCCCAAAGCTAATGGGTCCGTTCCACAGTCCTCATACATTACCCAAACGAAAAGCTTCTATTTATTCCAGCGTTTACTCTCATTGAAAGCATTTAGATAGGATAGTTTACGAAAAGCGTGGAATCGACCCCAGAACTCCCCAAAGCTGTATTTCCAGTCTAAACGTGACTGAGGAACCAGATTACAGATGAAGCGTTTTTTTTTTTGGTTACTTAGGAGATAAGTAGGAGTGAATTAAGAACAGGGTCAATATATCCTTACGTATCCTATTATCCTTACAGACACACTCCGCTATCTTTACAGTCACAGTTCTTTTTCAATTGCACAGCGTTCCTGCAACACACGCCACCCCAGCTGGACATTCCTTCACGCTCTCTCCTCTCAGCCTGTGATCCTTTATCAGTGTTATGTAACGACAGGTATTATGTTTCTTTCTCTTTTTTACGATCTTATATTAACGACTCAAGATGTTCAGCTCTCTCGGCTCTCTCTCTCTCTCTCTCTCTCTCTCTCTCTCTCTCTCTCTCTCTCTCTCACTCGCTCTCTCTCTCTCTCTCTCTCTCTCTCTCTCTCTCTCTCTCTCTCTCTCTCTCTCTCTCTCTCTCTCTCTCTCTCTCTCTCTCTCTCTGGCTATTCTTCATTGCCTTCGACCTTTCTTCATTGCAATTGTATCTTTCTCATCATCTTGTCTATTTTCGCGTTCTTACTTTTCTTTCTGTATTCTTGGGAGTAAGAAACGGCCACTTTTTGCTATATTTCTTCTACCTTTATTTTCTCATTTAATTATTCTTTACTTCTTTGTCTTTTTCTTTTTTTGATTTCAACACTCTGCACATTTTGCTTTTACACTTTCCACTACTCATCATTTCTGTTGGCATGTTTCACTTTTCCATTTTACGCGATTTTTAATTATTGTCTGGTCGTGTGAAGTCTGACCTTTGCAATGTTCCTCTCTTCCTGTTCTTTCATTTAACTTTTTTTTTCTTTCCTATCCATGCTTCCCTTTTATTTCCTTGTACCAGTGTTTTGTGTTGCCATGTATGACATTGTCTCTAACTTTAATTTATTTTCTTAAAAACCCAAGAAAATTAAAGAAATTGAAATCCTACTTATATAAAAACAATATATTCATAGCCATTTTCTCTTCTTTGCTTCCTCTTTTTCTTTACTTCATTTTTCTATCTTACTATATTCTTTTAATCTTCTTTCATGTTTTTGCAATTAATCTTAATTTTTCATATCATCATTATTATTTTTAAAACTTTTCCCTTGTTTCCCTTCTGCATTGATTAATAAAGCAACAATGCATAAAATAGACACGAGACAAGGTTTGAGGCAAAGATTTGAAAATACCGAAAAGTTATAATATGTATGTTTTGCTTTCTTCATTCCTTTATTTCTCTCTTCTTTCCTCTTAATATAGAATACTTTGTTAACCCGAGAAACTTAAAAGAACAAAGAAAGAGCAAAAGATTTAAAAGTTGCTTAAAATGAAAGCGCAATATAACTTTTTTTCCCACAATCATTCTTCGACTGGGCTCCCATTCCCTGTCAATATATCTTAGTGTAATAACACAGAAAGTCTAAAAATAACATAATTTGAGAGGGAGGCTCGTAAGTTCCTTAGAATAAAGTGTCAATATATCTTAGTCTAATAACACAGAAAGTCTAAAAATAGCATAATTTGAGAGGGAGGCTCGAAAGTTCCTTAGAATAAAGTGAAATCTGTATATTAGTATTATCTTTTAATATTTTCACTTCTCTATCATTCACCTTTGTTAAAAAAAAAAAAAGTGAAATAACACAGAGAATATAGAAAAAACATTGCCTGAGGTAGAAATTTAAGAGTTATTGTAAATAAAAATTATATATATATATATATATATATATATATATATATATATAATATATATATATATATATATATATATATATATATATATATATATATATATTCCTGTCATACAAGTAATCATTCCTTTCTATTATGTCTCCTCTTTTTCTTGCGTGTTTGGGTTCAATTACCCACAGCAGCTTACTATCTCCTTTTTTGTGATTTGTTCTTCATTCTATAAGCTAAATTTAAGTGAGGCTGAGATAAATCTAGTCTAAAAATGCTGAAGACTGAGAAAGATTGAGATTAAAAGGAGTCGAGTGAAAGCCAGATCAAAAACAGTAGAAACTGATAAAATGACTGAAATCAAAAGCAACCATGGCACAATCCCAAAACGTTTAAGAATATGGCGCTCTGATATCTTTCACCAACCACCACCACCACCCGCAACCTCTTCCCCTCTGCTACCATCACCTCGCCCTGCGCTGGCCGGCATAATAACCAGCAGGCGGTATAAACAAATCGTAGCATTGGGCACGCTCGCTTTCCTTCACTGCTGCGGAACGAATGAAAACGTAGAGCCCAGTGTGGTGGTGGTGGTGGTGGTGGTGGTGGTGGTGCCTGTTGTTACACTGCCTCCACCTCACGCACCACCAACGGCTCAACTTTACGAGACTTCCACACCAGTTACCACAAGATCTAATTGCTTACTTCTCAACCCTTGCATTGCCCGAGTGTTGAAGCTTCCAGTCTTACTCAGGTGTAAACAAGAAGACTAACAGATACAAATAGTTGGATATGTGTTTGAAATGGCAGGATATTCAACTTTACGAGGCTCCCACACGAGATCTAATTGCTTATTTCTGAACTCCGCATTGCTCGAATGTTGAAGCTTCCAGTCTTACTCAGGTGTAAACAAGAAGACTAACAGATAAATATCGTTGGATATGTGTTTGAAATGGCAGGATATTCAACTTTACGAGGCTTCCACATGATCTAATTGCTTACTTTTCAACCCTTGCATTGCCCGAGTGTTCAAGCTTCCAGTTTTACTTAAACATAAACAAGGAATCTTAGGAGTAGAAACCGGAAGATATGGGTGAGGATTCCGACTGAGGACTGCTTAACGATGCGAAGGATAGGAGGAATGAAGGATCCACCACGCTGATTCCTGCATATTTAGGACAAGCGGCCGTCTCTCTTCGTGTTGTGGTGATGGTGGGTCGCAAACACCTGACGAGGCTACCGGCGGGAGGGAGGCGCCCCCCGCGTGTTGGTAATCCCCTCGACGCTAACGGGGCGCTCCAAGAGTGTGGCGCCTCCTGGTGAAGTGAAAGTTTGCCTCCAACCAGCCGTTACTTTAGGTACTGGTAGTGGTGGTGGTGGTGGTGGTGATGGTGGTGGTGGTGGTTGACATAGTAGGCTACTCCTAGTATAATTTTCTAATCTTCAGTGCCAGTTTTAACTTGTATTCACAGTCGTTATTTTAGCTACTAGCGGTGATAGTGGTGGAGATAATATGTACCCTTAATATAATTTTCTAATCATCAGTCGCAGTATATACAGTTTTAGTTTGTACTGTAATCAGAGTAATCAGTTAATGTATACCAGTAGAGGTATTGTTAATAAGATGTGTGTTTCACGTGTTTAGATCAAGTGTTTTACGTGGTTATCTTTTTATTCATCTTTGGTTGTGAGTCGTGAGATCTCAAGAAGCATAGGAAGAAAACGATTTGTCTTGATGCTGATTTGAATATTCTCATATCTATTTTTTTTCTGGAAGTGAATTTATTGATATGTGGAAGACTTTAGGAGAAACACAACATTCTGACATTGATTAAACGTTCTGACAATTGCATCTATAAATAGAATGGAGAAGTGACTTTTGAAAGACTTGCCAGAAAGCAAATAATCGATAGAATAAAACAGTTCCAATGATACTTTTCTCTCTTCTTAAGGCGAGATCCGTGTATAGAATCGAGACTTCTTCAATAACAGACATCTCGATTCGTGAAAGCCTTCGTAGAAAGAAAAAATAATAATAATGCGGTTTACATAGTATTATCTATTTTATCATCCATTTCTACTTGAAGAGACACGTGAAAATAGAAACTTCTTGAATATCACACAGTTTTTTTTTATCAGACACAAGAGCACTGACCAGGCGGCGCCACAAGGCCGTGTTGTTGTGGCGTGAAGACCAATCTATCATGTATCCTACACCACTGCACATGATGGGGATACCACAACACATCACGCCACCACTCATGATTGCCAGAACTCGTTATGTCTTTCACCATATGCAACTATCATTCTATACCACTGCCATCATCTTAAGTATTTCACTGGTATTTGTCACATCTTTCATTAATCCCCAAACAATCTATAGCCACTTCCAAAAAATTCCTTACCTGCTTTTATGTTTCACCTTCCTATGACTTGACTTTCTTTAAGAGGAAGATTTCAAAACATTTATTCCTAACTTTCGGCTAATTCTTTTGACCTTTAAGAGGGGTGGGAAATTAGTGTTTTTTTATGTTCTTTGTTTTTTGTTGCCATTGGCCAGTTTTCTCCTCTTAGAAGCATTGACGTGGTATATGGGTTACAACAAAGGGTACATTAGCAAGGTTCTTAGGATCAATAATAGAGATAGAACCAAAAATAACTGGTTCAAGCTGGAAAAGTTTAAGTTTAAGAGAGAAATAAGAAGAAACTGGTTCTCTAATAGGATAGATCATGAGCGGAACGGACTCAGAAATCATATTGTTAGTGCTGAGACAATGGGGTGTTTTAAAAGAAGACTAGACACGTTTATAGATGAGGATGATGGGTGAAATTAAGCAGCGGTGCTCACACAGGGACTGCCATGAGTAGGTCTAATGGCCTCTTACATCTTCTCTAATTTCGTCATGTTTTTATGCTCTCAATTCCTCTTACATAAAAAAATAAGAAGAAAAAAAAAAAAAAGAAAAAAAAAAAAAAACCGCACAATCCAGAAATTTTAAAATCTTTCATTCTTGTCGATATCCATCAAGCTTACATACAAGACACCACCAAAGCTCCCTTCACTGCAACACTACGGGAACAGCAAACACCGCACAGTAAACACAAATGTGAAGATAAAGAAAAATTCACAGATAAATAAATAAATATATACAAGTAAAAATAAATGAATATGTAAACTAATAAAAAAAAATGCATTCCACCAAAAAATTAGATTCTTCGATTTTTTCATTTTTTTCATTCACTTTAACGTTTCATTTCCCTTCAGATTTTCCTCTCAGAATCAGACCAACTCACTCCCGTTTTCCTTTGATGACACACGTCGGGAATTTTCCCCGACACTTCTAGCCTCGAAATGCGACGCAAAATCTCTCTCTCTCTCTCTCTCTCTCTCTCTCTCTCTCTCTCTCTCTCTCTCTCTCTCTCTCTCTCTCTCTCTCTCTCTCTCTCTCTCTCTCTCTCTCTCTCTCTCTCTCTCTCTCTCTCTCTCTCTCCTCCTCCTCGTCCTCCCCCTACACCTACCCCTACACCTCCTCATTCCTACACGTCCTCGCCCCCGCCAGCTGGATATACTAGCAATTACCACACACACACACACACACACACACACACACACACACACACACACACACACACACACACACAACAGTAACGCAAAAAAAAAAACGATTAACAAATGTGATACCTTTAAGAAACGACCAAGTTCCTCCTCCTCCTCCTCCTCCTCCTCCTACTCCTCCTCCTCCTTCGACGCCCTCCCGAGCCACCCCCTTCGTCATCGTGGCCTTCAGGAGGAGACACCACTGCTCCAACGCCTTCTGCTGTGTATTACTTTCCCCAGAAGCTAATTGGGGGAAGCGTTACGGTGCAGAGACACGCGACCTGGCGCCTACCTGGGTCCTGAGGGTGCTGGTCTACTTGTGTGAGCTGTGGTGCTGTAGGGCGGGTTGTGTTTTGTCTGTTTATGTTCTCTCTCTCTCTCTCTCTCTCTCTC
>CM035205.1:30754718-30776982 GCA_020233015.1 Callinectes sapidus | reverse complement strand
TAAATCTTTCTTATATAGTTTTGAGTGGTGCTGAATGATTTATTTGAGTCATGTTTCATTTATCTTTGTCTTTACCTTAGACACACAGCCAGTTTTTCTCCTGATGTCATTGCTTCTCTGAATGGTGTGTGTTCCTTTTTAAGGTCATTCTAAATTTTGGATAGTATTTTTTCAAATGTTCCAATATTCATTCTAAAATAGCCATGGAATTTGCTTTCATCATCAATAAGACGAGGAAACAATGTATGAAATTCTCCTTCACTTTTTTTTTTTTTCTTGCAAGATGGGATGCACCCACACTCCTTTTCTTTTCCTACTTTGTTTTCTTTCTTCATCATCTAGTGCAATGGCGATTACTGCCAAATCGGCTGGTAAGTCACACACCCTTCCTCAATGATGGTCGTACATCCACTGCTGTAGGGGGGGGATCCTTGGATAGGAAATGATGGGACCGTGAGCGGAGCGAGACCGGACTGGACATGTGAATGCACCAGGACCGTGGCCGGACCGTGAGCGGCGTGTGATCGGACCGTGACCGTCTCTATACTGTGAATAAGACCTAACTGTCCTGTGCGGTTAGGAGCCATACTTAAAAAGAGTTACGGCTTTACCCTAAATCCGCGTGAGACTCGGAAAACCGCGCCCTAGTTACGGCGCGCAATTATGTGTTCGTCTCAGTGCTCGCCTCCGGCTCCCATCAAACATGTCAAGATATCGCTAAACATAGCGAATGCCCATGTATATAAAACACTGTTTCTACTCAATAAATATCCCGAAAAATGTATAATTTCGGATGAGAATTGCAATTTATATTTTTTCGTGAAGAATTTGACTTTCACGAGAAAAATGCAGCATGTTTATTGTATTGTCGACAAAATCACCGGCATCCTTGCGGTCACGTCAACGATGGCGGGAGAAACACGAAGATTTCTGATTCGAGGAAAAGGAAGGATAATTGGGGGCAGGATGAGATCCACCTCCTTGTCAAATCCTACAGGGAGGAAAAAGACATCCTGCGAGGTGATTTTGGATCGCCAGGCGTCTCTGCCAAGGCCGAGAGGGATGCTTCGCTGAGGACGGTAGATCGCTTGGCCGGGGAATATCCCACTGGCCAGCGGTCTGTCAAAGACTGCCAAAAGAAGTGGCAAGGTATTCTTTCCACTAGCAGGAGAAACATCTCCAAATTTAAGAATGCCACTGCTGCAACAGGTAAGAAAGTTTTATACATCTGCCTTAGTAATGATAACAGGGTAGTCACCCACCTATGTCGCAGCAGCTGGATTGGTAGGATAGTTAGATTAGTTTATAATAATAATTACATACTAATAATGATAATGAAAATTATTATTATCAATACTTTGGTTTGGTAAGAATAACTAAGTTTTGTGTGATTAGTTTGTTTGGTTATGCTACTTTGAATAAGTTTGATTAATTTATGATAATAATAGTAATAATTACATACTGATGTTGATGACAATAAAATTATTATTATTAGTTCTTTGGTTTGGTTAGAATAACTATAACTTGTCTGATTAGGTTGTTTGCTTGTTTGCTTAAGCTACTTTTAATAAGTTTGATTAGTTTATGACAGTGGTTCTTAACCACAAGTTCCATACATGCATTCATTGAACACTTCATAGTTGGAAAAATAAAATGTTTTTTTCCTTCCAATTCAAAACATACGTATTTAACTATAATCTATAACTATAACTGTACCATGCATCATTTGCACACAAAATCAAATATGTCATTGCTCATGTCATCTATTCTGCTGCTGATGGTATAATTTGAAAGAGGAATTTGGGACTACTAATTTCACCAGCTTTTCCCAGCATTATATTCGCCATCTTTACCGAAGCTGGTTTTATGAATGTTTCACCAATGGTGTGTGGTTTGCTCCGTATGATGCTGTTAAGACCGGTTTGTCTATGGGTACAAAGCCAAAAACGGGCAGAGTAGCCTTTTCATCGAATCTGGCTCTCTTCACCTTGAATTCAGCAATCGTTATGTTATTGTATTTACCATCTCCATGCAGCTTTAGGATGCGTTCCCTTAGTTTTGCCGGTGCCAGACTTGAATTGCTCAACTTCGCATTGCATATCATGCATTGAGAACGCTGACTCCCATCACGTTCCGTTATACACGTGAATCCATACTGCACGTATTCGTCCGACCACTTCCTTTTTTTGCTCGACATAGTTAGTATCAAGGGTTTGAAGTATTAAAAACAAATCACAAATCACGTGCGATCAAGACAGTCACAAGTCTACTACTGAGTGGAGCTAGTTGCCAGCAGCTCAGATATCAAGGCCAAGCGATGTGGCGTGATCAGATGCAGCCAATAATGGCCAAGCAGAGCGTGACTTTACGAATCATACGAGTGGGGTGAACCAAACCACCGAACCCCTGAAACTGACTCACTGAACCCCTGGGGTTCGATCGAACCCAGGTTAAGAACCACTGGTTTATGATAATAATATTAACAATTACATACTAATATTGATGACAATAAAAATTATTATTATTTTTACTTTGGTTTGGTAAGAATAACCATATCTTTGGTGCGATTAGATCAGATTAGTTAATTAAATACAGTAGTATAATTAGTGGGTGATAATGGATCTATCACATTGAGATGCTGCCACATATCAATATTATAATGTTTATTTTCTTGATTTCAAGTGGTGGTCCACCACCTTCCCGCTGTCAGAGCTGGACAACATGATATGGGACATCCTAGGCCGGCACAATGTCTCCTTTGGGGGATGCAGCGACAGGGAAGAAATGGCAGCTGTGGAAAGGTACCATGTTGTGCATCGTATCTTGCTTTTTGGGCTAAATAGCTAGTCTAAATATTTATATCCATGATACATCTACTAACATATATCACATTTCATTTTGCATGATTGTTATCTGTCACCTGAAAGTAAGTCACATCATGCCTAACTTCCATCTACCATTCCTTCCATCCACCATCTATCCATTGTTTCAAATTATTACCTATGTTCCAAGGATGTCTGTTGCAATATTCAGAGGGTATTATAATTATATACAACAAAATTCACTTATAAAATATAATTAAAATAATTATTGTACATAAATCATGATGAATAAGAAATTCATTACACATCATAGACATGAAATAGTTGATGATGAGTCAGTGTTTTCATAAGGATTTAGCCTTTTTCAAAGAAAGGAAACTATACATCTATCCCTATTAGAAGTCTCAATACATGTTTTGTGGAAATTATTAAATTCATGATAGGTATATACCTAACACCTTAAAAATAATTTTTGTATATCAATATTGCTTCACTTGAGAATTTTGACGTAAATTTTCATTACAGAAGGAGCTCCATCCCCATTGGTGATGTTGACAGTGTCAATGATGATGGCACATCAACATTATCACTGGAGGAGACTGCTCTTGAGATGGCCGAGGACACCAACTCCTCTCCGCCCTTCTTCTTCATCACGGATGAGAAACACCTGCAGAAGAACAGGAGGTTGTAGAAAAATACTGCAATTTAAAGTAGGTGTTGCTCAGGCCAAGGCAGAGGCTGACATAGCCAAAGCCAAAGCAGGACAACGTGTTACCGAGGCCAAAGCTGAGGCTGAGATAGCCAAGTCAAAATTAAAACAGAGGAAGGTTGAGCTTGAACTACAAGCCATCAATGCTGAAGAGGTTCAATATTGAGCCTTAATGTACAATGTATAATAAAAAATGTATTCATATATGTCACAACTAAATTTTAATTTCTCCCTCTCTCTCTCTCTCTCTCTCTCTCTCTCTCTCTCTCTCTCTCTCTCTCTCTCTCTCTCTCTCTCTCTCTCTCTCTCTCTCTCTCTCTTTTGGGTGAAATCTTTGTATAATGTACTCAGTAATGGTGTTTCTGTCTCAAGTAAAGTTATTGGTATATGCTAATGGATAACGAGTTTCCCAACTTACATAATTGAATGTTTGCTTAATTTTCCTCCCCATGATGAGGTGCATTGCTGAAAAAAAAGTAAAACATTTGTATTTCCCATAACATTTTTAAACAAATGAAATAGCACTGGTTAATGGAAACAATGCTCACTAACTTATAAATAATGACAAGATAATGAAAAATGAGTAACACACTAATCAGAATCTATACATATTTGGATGCAGATGCCAAAAATTGAGTCTTACTTGAAATAAAGGCTGACATATTCGTCCCTGTAACGCAGACCACCACGTTTGTCAGCTGGTGGGACTCGTGCTGGTGCAGCTGGTGGGGGGTCTTGATCTACAGGATCAATGCTCCCATCCTCAGCTGGTAAGCCAATATTTCTGTCCTTGCAGATATTGTGGAGCAGGGCACAAACCTCAATAACCTGCACACATATGCAGGGGACTTTAATTTCTCCATGAAGTACATGGAGTCGCCTCTTCCACTGCCCAATCCCCCGCTCCACAACACATCTTGTTCTCTTGTGGTCTCTATAATAAAGGAAATGCATTGGAATTTCAGTGTGTAACATGTTTCAAACTTTATCACACTCCAGTTATTAATTATTTATATGCTAATTAAATTTGAAGGGAACAACTCCTAGATTTACTTAGTCAAGTTAATGCATTAGGAGAAATTGGATGGGAAGCACCAGTGTGTCACAATAAATAAATACACAAGAAAAATAATAATGTAACACTTTAAAATTGAAAAGACACAATTTTAAGTGGAAGATACACTTACCTGTTTTAGTTTGTTTGTGGTCCTGGCTGAGGGTGCTGGTAAGGGGTAAGCAGCCACCTCTGACTTGGGTAGCCACTGTCCCCAAGAAGGTGGGATCCAGCAGGAACACGCCCATCTTCAAAAAGGGCAAATATAGCACTTTCCCTCAAAATTCATGCATCATGTACAGACCCGGGCCATCGAGCAACTATGTCCAAGAACTTTTAATTTTGGTCAAATACCACTTGCACATTGATGGTATGCTGCCCTTTCCTGTTTACATATTCCACCTCAAATTCTTTAAGGGGAAGCAGCCGCACATGTGTACCATCAATAACACCGATGATGCCGTGCATACCATAGTGTGCCAAGAATTCCCTGTTTGGTGGTAGTCACTGCTTCACTGGTAGGGAACACATTGAACTTTCTCAGTATATCCAAATTTGTGAGGATATACACTGTCTCTTTCACTATGACACTAATTGTTTGCTGTGAGGGACCCAAGTCATCACTATTGCACTATTGCATTTTCCCAGTGGCAAGATATCTAAGGGTAGCAATGACTTTCAGCTCGGGCGAAATCGCCTTATTTCTTGGAGCTTGAAATGGCATCTCGCACCAAGTCTGTGTCACAAACATGATACCTTCCCGGTCCATGCGGTATCTTTTGATAAGTTCGGCATCACTGAAGTTATTCAAGACACCAAGCACCAACATCAACTGCTTAAATAATAGCAATTGTAATAGCATCATAGGTCCTGGCAATAGTAACTATAACTCACGAAATTAATCAATGATCGTCCAGAGTAATTGATAATAATAATAATGGAAATGATAGATTAGAAAAATAGTAGTATAAGCAGTGGATGGTTGAAATCCTTATTATAATAGTTTTACATTATATCTGAGTAATAGAGTGCCCTTGAATACTGGGTAACTGTCTAAGAAATAAGCCAGACTTGCATCAGTGGTGATATGTTTTCGATTTGAATGTTTTAACTTTACAAAAATTGCACCATTACTTGTATAGCATTGCTTGAATTTTTCTGTATTGTTTTCCGATGTCCCATACTATATTAAACCTACATTAAAGCCTACATTATATGGATATCGAGACGAATGTTGCATGACCCACCATCTGCACAGCCTTTGGATGCAGTATACAAAATAATTGCAACACATATACAACGCCGACAACACTTTAAGGTAGGTAGACTGCTGTACTTAATCACCAGTCAGACTCCAAATCCTGTAGTGAGTGAGGGAGCAAGCCAGGCATTACCAGACGATTACTAACGGCCTCACCTTTGTTCAAAATTAAACTTGGCTGTCACCTAATGGGGCAGGGGCCGTATCCACGAAGCTGCTAAGACCGACGGCGTCGGCCTTAACAAACAATGATGGCCGCCGTCGGCCCTACCTTGCCTCCCGTCGGCCTTACGTCGTCCATAGCGCTAAAAGTGGGTGTACCCTGTTTTAGCCGCGCTGGGACCGACGGAGCTGAATGTAAACAATCAACATGGCTGCGCCACAAGAGCATCCCCCACACCAACCAAGAAGAAATCACCGTAGAAGGGATGTGTTAAATGAGCTGAGTGATGCTGAGCTCATAAAGAGGTACAGATTTGACCGGGAAGGTATCATATATGTTACCGATCTTGTGAGGGAAGCCCTGTGCAGTGAGACCAGTCGGTCAAACCCCCTCACCCCAGAGATGAAGGTTATCATAACATTGCGCTATCTTGCCACTGGGAAAATGCAACAGTGTAGCAGTGATGACCTTGGCCCCTCCCAGTCCAGCATCAGCAGAACCATCACACAAACCATAGATGCCCTCGCAGATCCCGATGTCCTCAAAAGATTTGTATACTTTCCTGTCACTACAGACGCAGCTGAGAGAAATAAAGAAGACTTCTTGGCCATTGCCAATTTCCTAACATCGTAGGTGTCATTGATGGAACTCATATAAGAATTGTGGCACCGAAGGAGCAGGAAGAAGTGTATGTGAATCGCAAGGGATTTCACAGCATTAATGTGCAAATAGTATTCGATGCCAGTTATCGAATTTTGGACATCCTTGCAAAGTGGCCAGGGTCAGTGCATGATGCACGTATTCTAAACAGCAGTGGATTGTCAAGATTGTTTGAGGAAGGATATGTGCCAGCAGAAAGTCACTTACTTGGAGACAGTGGGTATCCCTCCAAGACTTGGCTTCTCACACCATATCTGCGTCCACTACCTGGCCCTCAGTCACGATATAATAGGTAAATACAATGTTGTTATTATTATTAGTAGTAATATTATTTAGTTTCTAGTTTATTTTCTTTTGTGGGTTTTTCATTGTGACATTTAGTTTGGTTAGCTTTGGTTGAGTTTGGGTAGGTTAGGTTAGTATTTGGTTCAGTAAGGTAAGTATCCATCTTATGATTAGATGTGCACATGAGTTAACTTTGGTTAGGTTAGGTCAGGTTAGATTGGGCTCAGTAAGATAAGTATCTTATTATATATTGTGCTCATAACTTTTAATAAGTTATGTTTAGCTTACTAATGAGTTAGACATTTTTAATCTGTCAAGTATAGCAACTTTTGACAATTTTAAATCCTATCAATATATGGAGCTATTTAGAAAAGAAGCCTGTCAGTAAGTTTCTAAAGTATATTTCCTTTCGTGCTTTTCAATGTGACTTTATGTATGGTTAGGTGTAATAGTTAGGTTAGGTTAAATTTAGTTTGGGTTGGTTAGGTTAGTATTCAGTTATGATTATGATTATGAAAGTATAGACCAAAAAACTAAACCAGATGGCCACTAGCACACCAAGACAGAAGCGTTAATACATTATTGAATGGGTATTTTTCAGGGCTCACAAGAGGACACGCAGTGTTTTCGAACGAGGAATAGGGCAACTCAAACGGCGATTTCACATTCTGCATGGCGAAGTTCGAGTGAGTCCGCCTCTCAAGGTCTGCAAGATTGTACAAGTTTGTGGAATGCTTCACAACATTTGCAAAGAGCGGGATATTCCTCTTCTGGATGAAGACCAACCCATGGGTACAGTGGCTGAAGGTGCGGTGCCGTTGCAACAAATTGATGCCGCACAAGAGCCTGCCAATGCAGCCGGTGGTCACTGGAATGAGGGTCGTGCATACCGGGATGCATTCTGCAACTTGCACTTCAAGTAAGTTGAATCCCAGCAAGACATGTTATGCATTACAATTGTAAACAAATAATTTGGGTGGGCATAGACAAATTAGACTGATTGTGTTATATTTGATCTATTTTATAATTGTTGATTTTATATATTTCTCTGAGTTTTATTTAGTTAAGAGGGGGAAGCTGGCCAAGGGCAACAAAAACAATGAAAACAAAGAAGCCCATAACATTTTCTTAAATATCTCTCTGATGTTATTATATTTCTTTTTTGTATTTTTCTGATATAATTTTTTTTTTTTTAATCTCTTTTCAGCAATGACGACTGATGGAATGTTTGCAACAAGGCTTCCTGTACCCACCTTGGTAATGTTTGTTACCACAATATATCTATTAATATATACATACCGCCTTTAGCATCATCTCCACTCTTCTAACTTACTACAATATCTGATGACATTCTCATAATTTGTTTCAAATCTAGACATAGTATAAAACAGAAAAGCCTAATTACATTAAAGCTATTGAAAATTAGTGAGAAACCATGTAAGATAAATCAGTAACAATGGCCAAAGAAATGTTAATGCTTATGAGAAATTAGTTTATAATGAAAATGATACAAGTAGTATTTACTTTTCTGCTTTATTTTTGCAATAATTTTTGGTAGTACTGGGTTTGTACTACCATGTTGCCCTCAAAGGCCCGAATAGCAGACTCCTGTGCCCGGGCAGCAGACTCCTGTGCCCGGGCAGCAGACACCTGTGCCCAGGCAGCAGACAACTGTGCCTGGGCAGCAGACTCCTGTGCCCAGGCAGCAGACACCTGTGCCCAAGCAGCAGACTCCTGTGCCAAGGCAGCAGACTCCTATGGTCCGGCAGCAGACTCCTGTGGTCCAGCAGCAGTGGCAGCTTCCTCCTGGACAGGATCAGCTGCAGCAGTGAGGCCTTCGCAGATGAAGATCTCTTCTGCTGCAGCTGATGCACCGACACTGATGGCGGGTGCACTGGTCATGGTGTCACTGCAAGCAATGGACCAAATCATTACATATGTAGGTGTAGAAACTTGGAGGAGACAGCTCATCTTCACCCTTTGCTAGCTTTTGCTTTTAGAAAGGACTGCTATTAATGAATTTTAAACAGCTGACAAACTGAAATTTTTCTCTTCACTGAATGGTGCTTTAATGACAAAAGAGTATTATTCTCAATACAGAAGTAATATTTTACCCATATATGTTATTTTTATAAAACTTCTCAATACAGAAGTAATATTTTACCCATATATGTTATTTTTATAGAACTTTAATTGACCAATAAAGTAAGCAAAAGTTATAATCAATGTCATAAAACTACTGGGAAGTTGGGGAGAAAGATAGGTACCCTTAACTGGCACCTTGTGTAAAAAAAATTGCAGTTAATGAATGGTAAACAGCTTACAGACTGCTGTTTTTCTTTCCTTTCACTGAATGTAGCCTTAATGACATTAAGCAGTATTATTGATAGAGGAATAATATTATACCCATATTTGCTATTTCTCTGAAACTTGCAGGGACTTCATAAAGTAAGCATAAGTAAGAAATTATATTATATCATAAAAAAATAGGAAGAGGGAGGAACTAGGCAGGGAGTGAGTGAGTGAGAGAAGTTCTGAAAGCAAGGGAGTGTAGTAATGATGTAGTTGAGTTACAGAGTTTGAGTAGAGAGGAGGGAAGAGACAAGGAGGTAGGTGATGTTGAGGTGGAGTGGAGTCCGTTTAAGAATATGCTAGTAAAGGAAGGCTTAAATTATATAATAGTAAAACAGGAAACAAGTAGATACACACATATCAGCACGCTGGACATCCATTAAGTCAACTGCATCTTCCTCTCCCAGGACACATTTGCTGTCTGGCCCCAGGATAGAGCTTATGATCTCATCCAAAACATCCAGTGGAGGAGGAGGAGGGCCACCACCTAAAGAAAAAAGAATGCACACATAGTCATATAAATTGCACTCGTCTGAACATAAAAGATTGCACTGCTTAGGGTATGTTTTGAAAATCTTTAGGTTGTGAGCATCATCTCAAGTGTTGTAATAAGTTAAACTGAAAAGGAGCGTGAGAGATAGAAAAAAATGCACTCCTGTAAACCCTGCTTGTCTACAGGTGTATCAGTTTAAGTTTAGTCTGTTTTGTGTATATTACTTTCAAAGAACCACTTACATGAAAATGAGAAAATGAACTCACCTGTTCTCCTCTGGGCCTCCCGTAATCTCTGGATGTTTTGTCTCGAGCGAGAACTGATGGCGAACCACTTTTTTTTTTTACCTCGCTCGAGGTTCTGTTATTGTCAAAATTTTTATTAAGGCTTTGAGCTATGTAATCCCAAATCTGATGTTTTTTTTTATTAGAAATTCCTTGCTTGTTGAAACTGCCTCGGAGTTGTTGCGAGTGCTCCTGGTACATTTGTGCCAGGCTCAAGGTCTCCTCTTGATCCCAATTTGCCTTCCTTTAACGCTTAGGTGGAGCAGTAGTATCCATTGTTAGCTGCAATGAGTGAAATAAATGTAATTAGCACTAAGTCGTTTTCTCCAAACTAAATTCACTGAGTTAATAAATTAGGTTAGTTAAGTTTGGAATTCACGTCTTAATCCTTTATTCTAGAAAAAATAATGTATTAGAAGTTTGGTAAAGTAATGACTCTTGGTTTTCCTTCATATTTTTTCTTGCTTTATAGAAAGTAATGTTTTCTTTTTATGGGCTATAGGAGTTAATATTAATATATATGTCAAGCTTCTTGGTTTCAAGAAAAGAATATAATAGTTTCTCACCATGAATGAAAGTGTGGTTTTATGAATGGAACTAAGTTTTTGTTTATTTCTTCCAACCACCTTTTCAATAAGCAGCAAAATTTACCATCATCGTCAACCTTAAGTATGGATGACAAATAGATAAGTATAAATTCTAAGCTACAACAATGGGAGGTTGAGGGGCAGGGCTTGCAGGGGCTGCAATATTGCAATAAAACCAAACCTATGTTAAAACCCTAATCTACTTAAACCTATTGAGAACCCACTGATGTTTTTCATCGTGTGTTTTTTGTTGACCTTAGGAGAGAGAGGCCTATGGTAAAACTTTATAACTTATTATAAATACTAAATGCGTAGTTTCCAAGGAGTGAAGAAAAGTGCCTTACAGTAATGCATATTTCCCACTGGTTAACTCCTTTTTAATGTGTTAAACTGACAGCGGATCACCTGAAGATCCGCCACCCCACAGGGATCACCTGAAGATCCGCCACCCCAGCTTGTCTCACCTGAAGATCCGCCACCCCAGATTGTCTCACCTGAAGATCCGCCACCCCAGACTCTTTCACTTTTAAGATCAGCCTTTTTTTTTCATAGACATGCAGGTGTAACAAAGAATTAAAAAAACTTTTATAAATCAGGAAATTAAAGTCATTTATTGAAACATGAAAGTATGATACAATGAATAGTGTTCATCACTGTGAAGCACTTATAATGGATATTGTGCAGCAATATGTTCACATAGCTTCTCAAAAGCATTTTTTGAGAATCTGTCGTGCCACATGAATTCCTGCAGGTAGGAGCTTAACATCTCTCTTTTGCAGCCACGCATTTTCTTTATATAGCTCTTGTGTCTATTCCAGTAGGATTCAATGGTTTGTGTTTTGTGTTGATATCCTAGACCTTGGATATTACGATATGCTCTCCACTCGTCACTATGAATTATAGACCCTGGCTGAACCACTTTAGATACAATAGGAAGAAGGGTGGCAGCATCTCTCGCCTCGACTATTTCCATGTATCCAACCGCTGGTTTAGTGCTTCTGTCAATGATGCCGAAGACCCAAGTGGGAGTGTAGGGTGCGCGTCCTCTGTGATGTTTTGACTTATGAGAGAAGCATGATTCATCGATTTCCACAGTAATCCCTGGCCCGCCCAACATTACTGGATTTGCTTGGAAGTACGAAGCACATATCTCCCTGAAAAAGCTGAAACAGTCAATCGTAGTCTTCTCAGATAGGTTTACTTGACGACTTGCTGTTGTTTCTCCAATGCGTTCACTCCAGAGGTACATGATATGAACCCATTTCTGCAGTGACAGTCTAGACCGGGCAAAAAATGATCCAGTCCTCATACTTGTCGTTCCTTTATACTTTGTACATCCTTTTGTCTGGCATTTCCACAGCACACGGTCCACACACTTGGAGTGTTTAGTCCAGTTCATGTTATTGTGGCATTTTTCACACTGCACAGCACGCCTTAGAAGCTCCTTCTGCTGAAGCCAAGTAATAACAGGAGTGGGGTCTTCAGTCAGCAGCGGTAGAACAACTGTCTCAAAAGTATTGGCTGCCATTGTGGAGCAGTGGTGTGACTGGTGTCTACTCGTACCACACACGGTCTTGGTCTGATGAGTGGAATGTGATAAGCAGTGTAGTAAACTCCTTAAGTTTCGTTAACATTTGAAGCAGTTATTTACAAACTATGCCATCCCACATATCAATTCTCATTTCGAAGCAGTGATCGTACCACACACGGTCTTGGTCTGATGAGTGGAATGTGATAAGCAGTGTAGTAAACTCCTTAAGTTTCGTTAACATTTGAAGCAGTTATTTACAAACTATGCCATCCCACAGATAAATTCTCATTTCGAAGCAGTGACCCAGCTGGTACCCTAACCCAACCTTTCTCACCTGAAGATCCGCCACCCCAGCTTGTCTCACCTGAAGATCCGCCACCCCAGATTGTCTCACCTGAAGATCTGCCACCCCGAGTGCGGCTGGGGTGGCGGATCTTCAGGTGATCCCTGACAGCTTTTCCCACCAATACCCGTTAAAGTACTAATAAGCAATGTTTTTTTATACCTTCAAGCCTTACCTGGTATAGTTCGGGAGGAAAGATGATAGCTTGCTGTTTTAAATGTAGCGCTGGGAGACGGGAAGGAGTGTTTGCTCGTTGCCAACAGGAATACATTTCTTGTTTTTTCTTAACTGTTTTCATCTGCTTAATATTACTTAAGCAGCAGTTGTATTGTAAATTAATACAAATAAAAAACAAAGAAAATGTAAGTATAATAATGTTTCGTTTAATATCATTCATGGCGACATTTGGGAAGCGATGCGTTCCAGCGCGCTCAGGTTGGTCCTGAGCGCGCTCGCTGAGCTGCACTAAGCACGACGGCTCCCGTCAGCCCTAAATCGTCGTCCTTAAGCTAAGTGCGATTTTGTACTTAGCCAGCGTCGGCCTCAGACAGGTTTCGTGGATACGGCCCCAGGAGCTTACTACCACTATATTTAAATACTCCCCCTTTAATCAGCTCGTTACATAGCCCATCATCTAAAGCCATGCCACAGAAAATGTAGAAAACAGGTCTGGTCTCGGAGGAAGAGTCACGTACACCCTTCCCGACTGGCTTCACGTTCCTCACTGTGGTCTGAGTGCTTCTGCGGTGCCGCCTGCCGCCTGTGCTCCTGTCCACACCACCCCACGGGAACCCAACCGCCAGCCCTCTCTTCGCCCCGCCCTCCTGCCCCGTTATAACATACAGAATGTCCCATGAGTTAAGGTACATACATACTTATTCAATAGTTTAGGTAATTCCAAGTCAAAAATATTTCATATACATGTTTTATGTTTTGCTTTGTTCTGTTAGAAATTAGCATGGAAATTTTGTGCTGCTGGGGGAGACGCTCGCCGTGGTCTCCTGTGTATTCCACTATTGTCATGGGTTGACTAATATTTTTTTTTCCCCCGTTGTACAACGTACTGACTCCAATCAGTCAGATGAACATGAAATTCGGTATAATTAATGTTTGCCAAGAATATATAAGTAATTTCACACAATGGCCCGTATGCAAGAATCGTGGATGGTGCACATCCGGACCGTGGGTATTGAAGAACCGCTCCACCGTGGAGAAGGCGGGAAGGTTCACCAACATTTGAGGACAAGGAGCGCGGTTGATACGCCGGAGGCTCACAACATTGCTCTCAAGTTTCCCGCGCTATTTGTCTGCAATGGCATCACCTCCTGCTAAGGTAAGGTTTACTTCGTCTTTTACTCACATTTAGCAATGGTATTATTCATTGACAAACTAGAATATATAGATAGGTACTTATTAAACAACAACTAAAGTGTTTACCATTCAGAGATTTCTATAAAATAAGTAGGCCACGCCACTAGGCTACCATACCGGCCCCGCGAGACCCTTGATTTATTGGCCTTGCTTGAAGCCTGTAGATAATTGCTGCCTTCCACATCAGAGAAATATATATATATATATATATATATATATATATATATATATATATATATATATATATATATATATATATATATATATATATATATATATATTCTGTGTGAATACAAGGATGGTGTTGAACTCATAATGAGTGAATGGATCAGTAGAGGTGGTCCACAAGATGCCCTTGCTTCACCACATGCACAGCAGACTCCATTAGTATTTGTTCAGTTATATGTAAAGTACCTCCTAGTAACTTTGTCCAGAACGTACATATAATTAAGTATGTAAGCTGACAGAATAGCAATGAAACATATTTGCAGAAAGCCAAGACAAAAGTGGATTTTCTTTTGTAATGAGTAGCAAACGTTATTATGAAACTAAGTTCACCATATTACACAATCTTTAATTGAATGTTGAAATTGTAAAGAGTAACTTTATATACAAATTTACAGGCACTTCCTCTAGTGGGGAAACAGGTCCCAGCTGCTGGCCCTCATCCAGGAGAGGGAGGCTATGAACCCAGGACCACCAAGCAGCTAAAAAGAAGCTGGGACCATATCAAGAGGAAGTATGTTTGATTTTAAAGTTATTCTGTTTCATCTGTGGATTATAAATTATACTCATTTGGAAATATTTCCCTTCTTTATAGCGGGTATATGATTGTATATCTAGATTTCTTTTATGATTTTATAATGATCTATTTTTATGAATTTGTTTTAGCACCACATACAAGATATAATGTTATTTCATGAAACTACATTCTATTGTTAATTTGTTGGTAGTCATTATTATTCAATCTATAAACTAAGAGAAAGTTAAGGTTTGCATCTAATGGCATGTACTTAAATGTGCTAACTTTTGATAACAATTCCTCCAGTATAAAAGCTAAAGATCTTGCATACCGCAGAAAGGTATGCAAGACTGGAGGAGGGGTACCACCACCACACCCCAAGTTCACAGAGGATGCGGCGATAGCCAGGGCCGTAATGTCCCAGGACCTGGCCATGCCCTCACAGGCCAAGGAATTTGGCCAGCTTCACCCTCTGGACGAGGAGGGTAATCCAGTGCTGAATGTGATCATAAGTAAGATATACTTGTCTCGTAAAGTAACATACGTATATTAAAAATGTTGGTTAATATGCTATAGAAGGTTAAGATTGTAGATTTCCGTTCAAGTATATTATGTAGTATGCATGAAGAGTGTAATGTCTATTGATATAGGAAAATTATTTATTCATTTGTAGGGTATACTTGTGTTTAAATATAGTAGTGAATGGTGAGAAGACAAGCAAATTTATCTTCAATATTACATGTCAGAATTAAGTTAAAGCAAAGAACTAGATTTGTTGATTATGGACAATGGACAAAAAGGTCAATGGTATAGGATCGTGAGATAAAGCAGTCTAACTCTGATGCTGAAAACGGAACATTGTAGGACTCGCCACCGGAGGAAGTAAAATCAACTCCAACATGCTCCAAATTTTGCTTATATCTAGCCCCAGGTGCACCAGTCTTTTTGAGAGATATTTGCAAAATGAGAGGCAAATAGATTGGCAACTGTCTCAGGTCCTGCCACCTTATCACCGGCATTCAATAGGACAGGAAGGGGAGGAGGAGGAGGAAGAGGAGAAGTAAACTTACCGAAAATATTGCGGACTTGTTAAAAATCTCGGCTAGAGGAGTCTTCGCTGTGATGGAGGAGAGATAAGACGTCCAAAAACTGCATTGAGTTTCCTTGAGGATACGGCTAACTCGAACACGGGCTTGTCGGGAAGCCTCCAAACAATGAGGGTCACCACGATTGCGGCGAAGCCTATTAAAGGCAGATCGTTTCATCCAAATAGCGTTCGAACACACTTCATTCCATCAAGGGACGGGAAACCTGGAGATCGCAAAAAGGCATCGAAGTAAGTTGCTGCCTCGTCACAGGTGGTGGAATCAGTTAATGGCCGAATAGACGAGCTAGGCTCAGTGTAAGGCTGCCAATCTGCCTTATACAACCAAAGTGAAAAATCAATAAAAGTTAAAGAACCCGTTTGGCTATGGAAATGAGTCATCACCTGAATTTAAGAGCTCCAATCCTTCGTCTCCCATAAAAGAGGAAAGGAAAACCCCACGAAGATTGGTGGAACCATCATCCCACAAAGAATGGCGACCATTAAAATCCCCTAGTATGAGGAAAGGAGGCGAAAGATCATGAACCAGGGCGTCAAGATGAGGCCTGGTAATAGGAACCCCTGGAAGATACAGGCTACATAAATTATAGAACGTGCCTAAAAATACGTTAACAGCAACTGCCTGCAGCGGGGACTGATATTGCACCGGGAAGAAAGGACATCAGAACGATGACAGCTGTTCCACCATGGTGGCCCTGTCCGGGAATAGGGAAACTTTAACTACGATACCCGGGAGGACTAGAAGGAATGCTTACTCGAAGCATTGTCACCTGTAGACAAATACATACAGGAGTAAACCGGGAAATTAATAATCAGAGTTTCTCCCAAGAGGCTCGCAGACCTCGACAAATCCACTGAAGAAATATGAATGTGGTAAATTAAGATTTCGGGCGAGTCCCTCCCAAAGGAAGTGACTTCCCTTTACTTGTACCAACTTGACTGTTCATGGTAACATGGCGGATACTCGGTGAACCAGATATTTCAGATGGAGGAGCAATTGGAACTCGAGTAGAGCCGGACCGAGGGCCTTTAGCATTCGGACAGGAAAGCAATTTCTGTTTGAAAGTAGCTCATTTGGTGGGTGCCACATCAGGACCAGAGCGATCACACGGAGTGGAAAGAACAATAACCAGAGTCTGACCTACCGAAAGTGTAGAATCTCGAGATATTTGACGATGAAGGGCATTGCGTCATCAACCAAATGGCGTGTCCTTACAATCAACAGCATCTGCAGCTGCAGACGGAACAGTAACACAATGATAACAAGTAGAGCGTATAGGTTTATAAGAACTGACAGATTCGCATGCAGAGCGGACGAAACAGACTGTACACGAGGAGTAGGGATGACAGAGACCTTTGTCGTAGGCACACTCAGTAAATCAACCGAGTCTGTAGAGCAGCGTTGACGTTTCTGTGTAGGCCACGTAGGTGGTCTGCGCTTTGAACTTTGTGGCATCCTAGCCCCTGGGAAAAGAGGAGAAAATATACCGACAAAAGGATGCTCATCTGAAACTTCACTAGCATCGGCATCAGCCAAATCCAAATGAGAAAATTTGTTACTGAGAGGAATCTGACAAGAGCAAACAAACATCAGATGGAGAGTGGCCTACAGAAAGAGGAGACTTTGACACAGAATCACGAATCGTGGGTTGAGATAAATTAAAAGAAACTAATCTGGTAGCATATGAAGGAGCCTCACCACCTTTTCCCTGTCTGAATGAGAGTTCTCGACGGGCAGCACCCAGCCTGAAAAAGTGGGAGGTTCGTTAGGGCCGTATACAGTCAAATATGCAGTTATCTGAATACTTTACTTGGAGCAGCAACTTTACTTGCGTCAAATCCCTGGCCTTAATTAGTAGACCCTTACCGTAATTTTTAATGTTTTCCCTGGGAATGTGGCCCACTTCTGCATGAAGGCACCGGGTGGCATTGAAAAAATTCCCCCGGCCGTTGCGATAATAGGCAAGGAACCACAGGGGGGGGGTAAGGGCTTGTCGAACCTCCCAGCTGTACGCTCCAGATTTTAGGAACGTAGTCAAGATCAGGATCGGTCACATTTCTTGAAGAAAGGGTCTCTGCATGAAGACCCAAGATGTTGAACGATCCCACGGCCTGCAAAGCTAACCTAGCCTCTGCGGTCGTGGCAAAGACCACATAACACCCATTAGGTGTTATTGGTCCCGGTCATATGTCAGCCGGATGTGGACAATGTCACCATACGGCTTTACAAGATCATGAATGGCCCTGTAGGTAAGGTGCTTGCAGGTCAGGAAGGAGGACATCACGTCGTCTGTGAACAGAGGAAACTACCTCAGAGGCCTGGTCAGCCACCTCACGAGGGGAAGAGTGACCTTGCTTACCCATATACGAAGATTTAAGAAATATATGTCCCCAGGGGCCAAGAACTACCGCCAACCGGATCGACGAGAGAACAGAGCGCTGTCCTCCACGGACGGGGTACCTGGTCCCCCCACGAGACTGCTCGTTTTAAAAAGCAAACCCCATGGATACGAATGTTTGCCCACGGCTGTGCTAAGACCCCTTTACCCAAGGTCTTTCGGCCCAGACACCCAACCATACAATGCAGGACAGCCCCCAAGGGCGGTCCCTCGGCCGGGTGGCACCGTTGACCCGTACTGGCAGCCTACGTCTTGGGAACCATTTAGTCTGGCCATTCCCTGGCAAACCTTACTGGCATGGGAAACCCTCTCTCCCCAAAAAGGGGCAGAGCAGGGGTCGAAACCCTCTCCAGTACCTCTCCAGTATGGGTTGACGTCTTGGGAACCATTTAGTCTGGCCATTCCCTGGCAAACCTTACTGGCATGGGAAACCCTCTCTCCCCAAAAAGGGGCAGAGCAGGGGTCGAAACCCTCTCCAGTACCTCTCCAATATGGGTTGCTAGGTACTTCGGGCTCGCAACCATCCCCACCACGACAAGGCGGCTCCCACTAGGGGGGGCCAACATCCCCGAGAGCGGCGCCCCGAGCAGGAGCATCGGTACCTACTCGAGACACCCCCTGGACACTGCTGGACTCCCTGGAACACCGAAGGAGGGTTGGTGCTCTAACCGTGCTGCACAAGGCCCAGGTGCAACACAGCCCTCACCTTGTAGCACTTCGGGTCCCATGGAGGTGGTGTGAAAGCACTACGAGAACGGTAGTCTCAGACCTTATCGAAGTCCCGAGAGCCCAAGCAGCAGGAAGCCAGAGGGCTTACACGTGTGCCACAGCATTACTGTGGAATATCTTCACAACTGTAGTGGAAGTGGGGCAGATTTCCACTCAGCAGATGAAGGTTGCCGCCCACACCTGGGTATGCTTGCGCCGAACCTAACACTATAACTCTAGTGCCGTTATAGCAAAGCCTAACTGACAGTGGTGATTCTCGTTTTCTCGCAAATGTGGCGTTCTTGCCAAGTGTTATGCCTCACAATGGCAGTTCTCGGGGTTGACAGTGCCCCTAAATATGCATAAACATGATCCCGTATGAAAAAAAATAGTGCTAAGACAACCATAGAGAGAGAGAGAGAGAGAGAGAGAGAGAGAGAGAGAGAGAGAGAGAGAGAGAGAGAGAGAGAGAGAGAGACGGGGCGTCATTTTATCGCACAAACATGATCAGGGGCCTGGCTGGTTGTGTGTTTGTCAAATTTTCGTCAGAGGAAAGAAAACATTCAGAAAGGACACGAGCTACTCATCATTCCACGGAGGAAAATGCAAGCTGCTCAGTTGCTGAGCTATAGTGAAATTAGTATGAAGAAGAGGAAGCAACCTGCTACACCTTCACCTTCACTACCACAATGTGAGGCTCATCAGGCGTTGACTGAAGAAGTCAGACAGCAGAAAAGCATACTGCTTTGCTGAAAAGAGAGATAAATGTGCCAGTGAATCCACAGAAAGACGAGTACATTCTTTTCAGCAAGAAAACAGTAGTGCAATTCTTTGAAAATTATGTTTCAGTGCCCAAAGTGCAAAACTTCTTCCAAGCAAACTCCCAGCATATCTGAGAGGTTTGGTGCTGTGCACAGACTTGACTCACAGTGTGAAGTGTGCGGTGAGGAAGAGCAACAGTTCACATCAAATCGGGTACCATCAAGTAGAACATTTGATGCCAACGTGAAATTGGTGGAGTTTGCAATTGCAAACAATGGTTTCAAAACTATTGAAGATAAGAGAGAAGCCTTTGAAAAGAAGTTTATGTCTTCACCAACATTTCATAAGATCGCAAAGAATGTTGAAAAACAAGGAATTGATAAAATTGAAGAGGCACTCAGTAAGACATGTACACGGCTACACAAATTCATCGAAATTCACGACCCTGGAACTCCTGCAGTAAAAACCATAACAGCAATTTGTGATGTTACATGGTCCAAACGAGGCTTCGTTTCCCAATACGGAGTGGTGCCGGTCATCCACCTCGATACTGGTCTAGTGCTGGACTATGAGTTGCTGTCAAAGTATTGCAAATTTTGTGAAATGCACCACAATAAAGGAGACTGGTACAGTGCTCATGAAGAGGAGTGCCAGAAGAATTATTATTAGTTCCCCTGCTATGGAGATGGAAGGCTGGAAAATATTGTGGAGAAGATCTGTTGAAAAGTGGTCTCAGATGGAGACTCAAAGGCATACAAAGCCATTGCAAACGAAAAAAATCTATGGGGAAGATGTTCAGATCAAGAAAGAAGAATGTATAAATCATGTAGCAAAAAGAGTTCGGAAGGCGTTGAGGGATTTTGCACAACAGAAAAGTAGGAAAGGCGAAGGTGTTCGAGGGGGAAAGAGAGGGAGTCTAACAAGCTACAATCAGAAAACTGCAAGAGTATTACAAAAATGCTTTCATCAATAATATAGGAAATATTGAAGAGATGAGGAGGGCAATTCTGGCAACACTAGAGCACTGTGCCAGCACAGATGATGATCCTGTACATCACATGTGCCCTGAAGGCGAGCAAACTTGGGGTTTCTATAATAAGCTTTTTTTTTTTTTTCAGAATAAAAATGTACTTGCTGGTATCCATCTTAAGAAAATTCACTACCCCATAAGGAAAGACATAAAGGAGGAGCTATTGAAAGTGTACCTAAGATTTTGTACAGATCAACTGCTATCAAGGTGCACTGGCTTGACCCAAAATGCTAATGAGAGCCTAAATGTAACAATGTAGTCAATTGCCTCAAAGAACATATTTTACCACAAGTATAGACTCCAGTATCTCGTTAGAAAAGCGATCACACGGTTCAACTTTGGGTACACAAAGAAACTAAATAAAAAGCTTGAAGTTATAGGATCAGAAATTGCAATCAAACGTGACTGGAGGAGGAGTACCCAAAACATGCAAAGAAAAGAACAAAAAGAAGAAAAGAAAGAAAACAGAAGACATAACAAAAGAAGAAAACCTCAAGGCAAAGGAAGGTGCAACATATGAAGCTGGAGATTCCTGAGTAATTGGGTAGAAGTAGCTGAGGAGGAGAGGGAGGAGGCCCATCCCTGGTAAAAAAAAAAAAAGAAAAAAAAAATTGGCGTGGTGTGTGTGTGTGTGTGTGTGCGCGCACACAGTCTGACCCACGTGCTTATCACCTTTATGATAAATCTTTGGCGCAGTGTGTGTGTGTGTGTGTGTGTGTGTGTGTGTGTGTGCTTATACTGTGTCTGTTAATAAATGAAAAAACAAAAAGAGATGAGAAAATGAAATATAATGAAAATAAATAAAGATCGTAGGCTATTGTCACGACGTTCTCTCTCTCTCTCTCTCTCTCTCTCTGCTACATGTGACATAAGCGTATATAAAACTATTTGCCTGCAGTGGATCTTTTAAGCACCAAGGGATCGGTTTATGTAAAGAGCAAACGTTACAAATGTGGATTCAGATCTTTCTGTCTTGCTAATACTTGCGTGGTAGTGGTGGTTGTGTGAGTAGTAGTAGTAGTAGTAGTAGTAGTAGTAGTAGTAGTAGTAGTAGTAGTGACAGTAAAATTACCACGTAGATTCACGGATGTGATGAATTTTTTTCGATTTGCGTTCCTGCACACACACATACACAAACACACACCAGATGGCTCCTCCATGGAAGGTACTGGAGGTAGTGGTGGTGGTGGTGCTGGCTGCCGCGCTGCTGCTGCTGCTGCCACCACCACCACCTTGTGAAGAATATTATACGCACTACCAATACGCAATGCACCACCACCTCTTCGATAAACGCGTACCAGTCACACCTAGTCTACATCTACCGAAGCCACACTCCCATAAATATACCTACGCAACACCACTACGCAATGCACCACCACCACCCATTCCAAAGCGGTTACCACACACCCAACACCCAAAACTTGAACCCAACACCACCACCATCACCACGAGCCTTTCCACATGCACACTTCCCTCAATACATTCCCCACCACCACCACAATCAGGAGCTGGAATGAAGCCCACCACAAGATACGAACGTGGTAGTGGTGGCGGTGTTGATGGCGGCCAAGGGTAGTGAGTGGATTGGAGGCGAAGTAAAAGG
>CM035205.1:30682645-30685745 GCA_020233015.1 Callinectes sapidus | reverse complement strand
GAGAGAGAAATTGGAAACGACATTTGACTTCTAGATCTCGAAAGTAGATATTGAGGTGTGTGTGTGTGTGTGTGTGTGTGTGTGTGTGTGTGTGTGTGTGTGTGTGTGTGTGTGTGTGTGCGCCACCGCGCGTTCATAGACCTTCAACTACTCAAGACAACAAGAACAGCACTCGTGTCTTATAACGTATTAGATGTTTACAGACCACAACATTAAGAATTTATAGCATTTAGATTACTAGTAGATTCTTGATACTGGAGGAGAAGGAGGAGGAGGAGGAAGACAAAGAGGAGGACAAGGAGGAAGAGAAAGCGTAGGGGAAGAAACTGGAAGAGAAAAAAAGAAAGAAGAGGAAAAATTAAGATAAGAATGGGAAAGGAAGGAAAAGTAAAATGGGAAATAAAAAAAGCAAAATTAGAGAGAGAGAGAGAGAGAGAGAGAGAGAGAGAGAGAGAGAGAGAGAGAGAGAGAGAGAGAGAGAGAGAGAGAGAGAGAGAGAGAGAGACCCAAACACTCCAAGAAACCTCAACTCATCGTGTTTTTCTTCCTTTCAAACTTTCATTCCCTGCGCCACCACAAGCCCCTCGTAAGTGGGTGTGGTGGCTGCTCACATCACCAACGCTCGGGGCGCCTGCAGTTTCCTGGCCATTGGTGGGGTTTGTAGCTAAGCAGGCAGGTGGATAAAGACGACCGTTAAGGGGAGAGCAGGTGTGTGTGTGTGTGTGTTTGTGTGTGTGTGTGTGTGTGTGTGTGTGTGTGTGTGTGTGTGTGTAAGTGTGTATGTTATCGTCTCTTTTTATTCTTCTTTTGCTCTCTCTTTCAGTATCTTTTCTTTCTTTGTATTGGCCATTTTGTACTTCTTCACTATTTTTTTTCTCTTTTTGCATTCTTTTGTGTCTCCCAGATCAGTCCCTCCTTGTCTCCCTCACTCCCTCCTTGTCTCCCTCACTCCCTTCCTCCCTCCCTCCCTCCCTGCCTCCCTCACTGCGTCGGTTATTCACATGTAATTTAGAATGGCTGCCTCCCTCTCTGCTTGCCTGTGTGTGTATCTGTCTGCCTCACATATGGTGGACCTCAAAGGGGTGTTTTGTCTGTTGCCTTCTCTCGCGAGCCACTTTTTTCTGGTTATTCAATGGAGTCGTTTTGTGCTTCCCGTGGTATTTTGTGGGTGATAATCTGCATGTTCACCATTTGCGATTTTGTATTTTTCTGGTTCATGAGTTTTCTTTATGTATGTTTTGGTTTTATAGGTATGTGTGTTTTTTATGATATATACTATGTAATGTACCTGTGTAAGCATGCATGTATGTATGTATGTATATATGTATGTATGTATGTATGTATGTATTAGGGCCACTTTTATAGTATTAAAATAGTGAAGCTCAGTATAATATTGCTCGGTGGAAATTTTGCAACTCGACATAACCTGTTTTAAGATATTTATGTTGTGGTGGTGGTGGTGGTGGTGGTGGTAGTGGTGGTGGTCATGTCCTAGGAGGTGATATTGTTGGCCAAACTGATTGAGGGTTACCAGACAAACAAACACACACACACACACACACACACACACACACACACACACACACACATACACACACACACACACACACACACACACACACACACACACACCCGCATGGGAGTCATTTTCCTTTCAATCACGTTCTGGGTTGCAACTCGGTAATAAAAAACACACTATCTACAACAATGTTGCTATTACTCGTACGTGGGGAGTGTGTAACCTTTCTGCAGTTATTACATTGCCATCTAGGAGTCAATATCATGTGAAATTAATTCAATCACATTCTAAAATGTTATTACATGTATATATCAGTTCTCAGTTTTCTTCTTTTTTTCCTAATGATTTATCTGAATGGCATCGCGAACAAAACATTTTCAATCAGGATGTTATTTCAATGCATTTACCGAAATACACACTCCGGTGAAGCAAAATAGCATGACAGGTAGGAATTTCCCCAGACTCACGCCTACCAACATTACCGACAGAACTGCATTCGCCTCGGCCGTGCCCCTCCGAGCAGCCTCACCAGAGATCCTATGTTATCCTAATGTTTATTCATATCGGTTACTTCTTGATCACATGTCTAAGTAAGGTGGCAGAAGGTGTGGCTTTTTAAACGACCCTGAGAAGATGACAACACGCACGCTCAATGCCCACACCCACCACGAGCACAGCATGACACTTCCCGGCGATAAGTGAGAGTTCAGTGGAGCATACACGTGTCCGTCCCGTGGCGTGTTACCATACAAACTCACCAAGAAGAAACAGAGGAGCGTGACCTCTCATTATCATTTCCCCCCAGCGGTAAACACTGACACGAATCATGTTTTTACTCACTTGAGGCACTTTCACCTTCTTCCTGTCGACCTGAACCTTATTCCGACACTTCCCACCGCTATCGTGTTTCCTCGTGACGCCCGTGCCCTGCCCACGCTAAGGCTTCAGGGGAGGAGTCACGTCCACACACACAAACTCCCTACCTTCACCGGAAACACCCCTCACTACAACACACACACACACACACACACACACACACTTGGCAAGGTATTCCGCACTTACCCTATGAGGATTCGTCGAAGCATCCTAGTCGCCGGCGCTCTCATGCTGGGTGGTGGTGGTGGTGGTGGTGTTGTTGTTGTTGTCTCCGTCAGGCAGCTCTCATCTCCATCGACTGGTGGTGTTGCGAGGGGGCGGAGTGTTGTGGGGGGACGAGTGGGAGGTGAGGTCAGGTTCGTTAAAGGAGGGGACGGGAGACTGGTAGGTGAGGGTCGAGAGAGAGAGAGAGAGTGAGTGTGGGTCTTCACTGTCTTGATGTTGCCTCTCCACGCTGCTTCTCGTATTTTTCTGATGTACACGGCTGTTTCTTAACGCATACACGCTACCACATTCACTTTGGCACAAGATGACCTTTGCCCTTTTCTTTTTTACTTTTTGGCACCTCAGCACCGCTTATTGGCTTCTTGCCGTTCGGTCCCCGCAAATGTCATCATCCCAAGTGGCACTCTGATAGGCACTGTGGTCATTGCTGGCTTGTTATGCATCACAACTCACCGCTTGCATAAAGTGTCTCACTTATAA
>CM035205.1:30675145-30677645 GCA_020233015.1 Callinectes sapidus | reverse complement strand
TGTACATAGTGTGTGTCGGTGACGGTGACGGCGTGAAAGCGTTTTCTTTTTAACCTTTTGCCTTGATCCTCCCTCCACTTGATTAGGACAAAACCGTGGCTGTTGCCGAAACACACACACACACACACACACACACACACACACACACACACACACACACACACACACACACACACACACACACACACACACACCACACACACACATACTTCTTCCTGTACCCTCAGAATGTAAGGCAGAAGTCAATATCTTATCATCTGATCGAGCACGTTTCCATCTTCCTCTCTCTCCGTTTTTTGTTGGCCGCACTCAGGATGGTAGAAGGAAGACGTTAACTTGTCGACGTGACGGTGTGAGGACCCGAGGAGCTGACGAAGGGATGTTATCTTCTGTGTTCCGCCTTGAGTTCCCACACCTGTATAGCCACGTCATCCTTATTTCCTTGACACTCTCTATTTTTTACCCCCAGCAACCGTTTTGTCTGATTATTTGCTTCCTTGTTCTCATCTTTTTTGGGGGGAGTGTTTTCTCTCGTTATTCTCTTCCCCGTGCTCATCCTTATTGCTTCCCTTGTCACTACTTTCCTTGTACTTCCTTCTCTGATATTTCGTTTGATGATTTTCTTTTCGTTTTTTGTTCTGCTTTCTCTTGTCATTCTCTTACACTCCTATTTATGGATTCCTCACTTTTTTATTTCTTTTTATCTTCTTTTTACTTGTCTTTGCTGTTTTAAATGTCATTAGTCCTTTTTCGTGTTCTCTGTGTGTGCTCATCTTTACTAATTTTCTAGTCATTATTTTCCGAGTAACTCTTTTTACAATTTTACTATTCATTATCTTCTGTTATATTTCTGTGTTGCTCTCCTACTCACTGTATTCAGCTTTTCTCTAGTTATACTCTTATTTGTATTCAAACTCTTTCTTTGGATTCAGCAGTAATGCTTTTTTACTCTTCAATTTGTGTCTTTGTTATTTCCTTGTATTTACTTCACCTTTTCTTCAGTGATCCTTTTCTTTTTTTTATCTCGTCACTGTTCTCTAAATTCCAACAAACCTTTCCCCAACTTCCTGTCTCTCTCCATCTCCAGTTTCACGAGGCACCTGTTACGCACCTGCTCTCTTGTTACCCTCACCTGTCTCTCTCTTGTCTCCCTTTGCCTCAGTCCACCACCACCATCATTTATCTTAATCTAACCTTCATCTCGTGACTCACTTTTTTCCCCCTTTCACCGTCATATGTCCCCCATTCATGTACCGCTGCTTAAGCCATCAGCCACCTGCATCACCTCATCACCTCCCTTTCCCCTACTCGCTGTTCCTTTCCCCGCTCGTCCAGTAGGGAGAAGGGAGAAGGGAGAAGGACGTATATTTCATAGGTATAGATTGGGAAGCCAAACCAATTTTCCCTTTAGGATAGTAATCATAATCTTTTCTTCTCAGCCTGACCATACTTTCACTCAGCTACCTTTCCCACCACCACCACCACCACCACACTGACCTTAACCTATTGATGTTGTTGTGGTAAGGTAATTTAGCTGTATAGACAGGTGTGTGTATGTGTGTGTGTGTGTGTGATTTAGATACTAAGTGGAAATATTAATCTTGCAACATATTTTTCTTACTGTTTCGTTAACTTAAATTTCTCATATGACGTATTCAGTATTATATATTTTTCTACTAGTTTAAAATCATTTATGGTTAGGATTAAAACAAACTAGTTCATGATCTGCTTCATTATTGAGTTGCTAGACATACTATTTTTCTTTTTTTCTTATCCATTGGTCACGAGCGAAGAATTCAAAACCTAAATGAAATCTCGCAGTATCTGGAATAAATCTAAACTGATACCACTCTTGTTACTTAGTCCTTCCTTGCACTGCCACTTGATACACCATTCCTTAATCACCATTCACTCTGGGACATCTTTACTTGTTTAACAGATACATTCAAACTTTGAACTTAGAAGAAATTACATAATATTTTAATTTCGCCGCTAACTTTCTTTTCGATGGTGATAGAGACTCCACGCATTCCTTCAGGTGTAGTAAATGTTGCGAAAAAGTTATCATCCAAAACATCATAAGAGCATCTTGCACGGAATTTAGATCAGAACTAATTTGATACTATAATAAAATAGAAAATAGAGTTGATGTATATTGAACGTGATTACTGAATTGTATATTGCTACAACTGTAATGCCATTGCTATCTAATCAGTGATCTTGTATGTGATTTATGTTGAGTTACCTTTCTTCCTTCTCAACATCGTCACGTATTACCATCGTGAGCGGAGTATCAAAGACTTGCGGCGTTTTGCACAGTGGAAAAATATATATAATGTGCAAATACATTTTTTTTTTTTTTTCACCGTAACCTCTTCCGTATGAGGGAAAGTATCAGAGCATGGGGTTCCTCTGATGTATTTCTTTCTTGAATAAACACACACACACACACACACACACACACACACACACACACACACACACACACACACACATGGCA
>CM035205.1:30617000-30637607 GCA_020233015.1 Callinectes sapidus | reverse complement strand
CTTGCATTTCCGTTATTCTTGTCCTGTTCTTCTTGATGTGTGTGTGTGTGTGTGTGTGTGTGTGTATGTGTGTGTGTGTGTGTGCGTGTGCGTGAGTGAGTGAGTGTTTGGTGTCCTTCGTCGTGGGTTATGGTTATATCTTAATTGCGTTGTGTCGTAAGGCAGGCTTAGCTTAACGTTAACTCTGACCACGACCTCTCCCTTTCCTGCGTATGTTTCTCTCAGTGTGTGTGTGTGTGTCTCTCTGTATGTCTGTGCATCCATCTTTTCTTCTGTTAGTATAGGAGAAAGAAGATTGGGGAACCTAAGTAGTGATAGGCAGAGGAGTAGAGTGTAGGAGGTGGTGGGAAATGAATACGATGTTGTTAAGGGAAGGCAAGGTAATGGAAGGTAAAGGCAGGGAAAGGAAGGCAGGTGTAGTACGTCAAGGGTAAAAAGAAGGACAGATTCAAGTACAGGTGATTCATGTAATCATGCAACATTTTCTACCCCCCCCCCCACCACACACACACACACACTATACATAACTGAATGAAAGCAAAATTATACCATTCACGAAGAAACACTTCTACCTTTCGCCAATAGGAAACAGGTACACTAATATTTTCAACGTTGCAATCGCTAACTTAACACAGCCTGCGACTTACCGGCACTCCTCCCGAAGCTTCTTGTCAGAGTTACGGGGAATGGGGGTAATACCAGTCATACCGCGCTAAGAAAACACTGAAGGTCTCCTCTCGAGCCTCTATCCTTTGTCCGGCTCAGAGGGACGAGTCGACCTCGAACTTTCCCTGAACAATGGCTCATGGGAGTTTTTTCCGTCCTCATCATTGACTGTCGACTTTTTTCCATTCATTTTCGTGTTGGTAATGTGTCTCACTGGTGGTGGTGGTGGTGGTGGTGGTGGTGGTGGTGGTGGTGGTGGTGGTGGTGGTGGTGGTGGTGGTGGTAGACTCTAAATTGAGGCGCAAGGAGCATTGTGTGTATAATTCATACTCATTATTACAATCGTTTATCTTGCTTCTAATTGCTCAATATGAATAGTGTTAGGGGCTACAAGATGTCATTGACATTTTAAATTATTCTTTCAACCTTTCGCTGATAAATTTTGTAACTCTACCTATTTTTGTTTTTGTTATTTTTTTTTTAGTTTTGTGAATGGTTTGAACTGTTTCTAAAGCGACTTCCAAGACATCTCACGAAGGGGTGATTTTTTTGTCATCATTGTATGATTAATTTTTCGGGGAGGAAAAGTCTTTGAATGGCCTTTTGTCGTATACTAATTTGTGGCAGACTAATTAGAAAGAATATAATTGCGTTTTTTGTATACTTCGAATGAAAACTACATATGTACACTTGTGATTGGTAACTCAGATTAGATTCATGGCATATGACTCAAAACGCTGCATATTTGATGCAGTTACTGGTGGGAGATGACTGAGTTTGTGTCGTTCGCAAACTTGTTTTTAATTGAGACCCTAAAGGAAACAACGAATTCTATCACATACTCGTATTAAAGTATGTTTAACGGCAAAGTGGCATTAATGTCGCAATTTGGGTCACGGAGGAAAAACAGCTCCAGGAACACCTGCATAAAGGGATGCTTTTTGCCACCCGTTTTCCACATCGCCACCGCCACAGTCACCGCCTCACTGCTGATGGTTAGGCCTCAATTCAGAAACACTGCTTTCTCACCTCGAATATTTCTAAAGGTTACAGCGACGATTAATATTTCATCTGTTAATTATGCATAGATGTTGTTAATTCATAACTAAAACCATAAAAAGCCTTAAAAACTTGTATACCTTCACCTAGAGGAGTGAGATGAGTCGAGGTGTGAAAATGACGTTGACCACTCCTCTGCCCTCACACACACTCAGGCGAACTCTTAAAAGTCAACATGATTATTAAAAAGAAACATGCAGACTACAAGCACATTTCAGGATATCAATTATGAATGACCAGTGGAAGAAATGACAAAACAGTTTATTTCTCGTCTGTTCTCCTTGTCAGTAATCATTGCACTTCGAAGTCAACTTAAATGTCAATTGCTAGAACACCAGGTACTAATTAGACAACACGTCCTTGACTGATAATTAGTGGTATGTTGCATCGTTTCATTATAAGCTTTTGTAATTAACTTCCGTTCTGTTGGTATCCATAAACTCTAGACTGTTGAGTTGTAAACATTGCTTGCTCCAAAAATTAAATTACATCACGTCTCGCTGGGCATTGCCAGACACAACGGTGAGCCAAAGTCATTGGTATTCTGATTGGTCTCCTCATTATGGAAAGGGATTACAAAGAGTTTTATGCAACAACCTACTTTTTATGATCAGTTAACTCGTTCTCCTACGCCACTCTACACTAATACAGCATTATAAAAGAAATACAGTATTAACTACAGTTTCGATTATGAATGAAGGATGTATTCATTTTTTTGTTTGGAAAATTATACAAATATGAAAGGAAAACATCCGTCCAATTAACTGTCATTATACTTTCGGGGTGCTAGTATGGTATAGTGTTCTGTGTATTGTTTAGTGGAGGCTATGTGTGGGTTTTCCATAAATATCATATTGTTATTCAAGATCATCTATGCATACACAATTTCCCGTGAAAAAAAACTAACCCTGTATTTTTTCCGCAGGCAGAATGGGCTTGGTTAAAGGCCGCGGCGACACCACCACTACCTCCTCCACCAACACCAGCACCTCCTTCTCCACCAGTAGCAGAGACCGCGCCGCCAGTAGCAGGAGGCGGAGAGTGGGAGGACTGAGGCTGCGGTGACGCCATTGGAAAATGATCCGGCACGCCCACCACCACCACCACCGCCACCTCCCCGCCCACCACGCTCACCACCATGCCCATCTCCTCTCCGGACCGGACACTGGCAATGAATTGGAGCCGTTGGTGGAGTTAGAAAACCAGCCAACCCCCAATGATGTGTTGCACCCCTACCCAATGCGGCAGGTAAGTCACTGGCCGGACACACACACACACACACACACACAGACACACACGATTACCTTATCATTTAATGTAAAAACGAAGCTAAATAATAACCACAAGATCGATGACCAAATTCTAAATAGACGTGACGTAAATAAAACCTATCTTGAGATCAAGGGAGCATCTCGAGTCCTCACTTTCTCCTCAGGGGTGTTTGTGCAGGTGTATAGTTGTTGTTTTGCCTGGAGACTACTGCTGGTGGAGAAAAATGGAACTCTTAGTCTCACGGAAAGGGTTTTAGGGCCATAACAGGTTGTGAAGTCAATGAAGAAGAGAGAAGCTCTGTGTCAAAACACAATTTACTGCTATCTTCCACGTTTCCTCTTTGGATCTTTTGACATGTTCACTGTTTTATTTATTTTCTTGAATATTAATGGTTGTCGTTCACAGCAGGAGGTGGCAGAGGTGCGGCCAAGGGGAGCGTGCGCGCTGCCCCACGTGGGACTCTTCATGGCTGTCATCTCGTCACTGTTCTTTTCCCTCTGCTCCCTCATCGTAAAGGTCAGTGACTTGATGGGCTGCGTCAGGTATCTTATGGAATATTTACTTTCACCGTGTTTTGCAGTCTTTGTGTTTTGTTTGAGGAAGTCATGGAGATTTATAGTATGGTAATTATGCTCATGCAGAACTACAGTTCATAATGTTAGTCTTGTTATGAGATGCATGGGCGTGGTTTTCTCCTAATTTTCCTTAAGTAATATGAATTGTTCCCGACAGATCCTGGGCGACGTCAACCCCATGGAGCTGGCAGTGTTCAGGTTCCTTGGAATTCTCCTGCCGACACTGCCGCTGTTAGTGCGACGCGCCGACCCGCCATTCCCCAAGGGTCGACGCCTCATGCTAATCCTCCGTGGAGTGGTGGGCGCCGTGTCCCTCATGCTGCAATTCTACGCCTTCAGACACATGCCGCTCGCCGATGCTTCCGTCATCATCTTCAGCGTGCCAGTGTTCGTGGCGGTGTTCGCCCGGGTGTTCCTGGGAGAGCCTTGTGGCCTCTTTCATGGTGTGGTGATCATCCTCACCATCGCCGGGGTGGTGCTTATCGCTCGCCCTCCGCTGCTCTTCGGGTCACTGTCTGATGCCTACACCACGGAAAACTGGTGGGGCGTGGCGGCAGCCATTGGAGCTACAGTGATCGCTGCCAACGTGTACGTCATCCTGCGGGTGCTGAAGGGTCTCCACTTCTCTGTGATCATGACCAATTTTGCGATAGTGGCACTGTGCCTGACGCCCGTGGTGTCATGGATCAGTGGCCACTTCTGTGTTCCCCGCTGCGGCTACGAGCGTTACTTGATCTTGGCTATCGGTATCTTCAGCTTCGGGGGACAAATTCTTCTGACGAAGGCACTGCAGCTGGAACAGGCTGGCCCCGTGTCCATCGCGAGGACGGCGGACGTGGTGTTTGCCTTCATCTGGCAAGCAGTCTTCTTCAAAGAGCTCCCAGACCTGCTGAGCCTGATGGGTGCCCTGCTAGTCATCTCGTGTGTGTTCCTGACAGGCCTCCGGAAGTGGCTACTGTCTCTCCCTCACACGTCCACTGTGCGACGCAGACTGCGTTGCCTCACCTGCTGACCTCCGTGTCTCGCTGCGGAACACCAGATTCGATATCAGAAGCCGCACACATAGTTGACTAGTTTCCTATGGTGTTTGCTTTCCAGAATGGCTGTGTGTCGCCTCGTAGTATTCATAGTCGTTTAGGATAGACGTAACAAGAAGTATTTCATTTATTCATTCCCCAGTATGCATTACCTTCCCACCTTCCCTTCCCTTATCATTACCTCTGTGGTAGCTTTGGATCTCGGAGTCAGTATTCAACTCAGTATTGACGCTGTGTTCCACGATCATACACTCACACTCACACTCACACTTGCACACACACACACACACGCACACACACACACACACACACACACACACACACACACACACACACACACACACACACACACACACACACACACAGCTGGTTGGCTCTTGTTGAGTATTCGTAACAAAGTGCTGTGAAGTCTGTTACAATATTGTGGTCGGTATTAGTGCGTTATTAAGTAGATACGTGATGCGTGACGTGAACTCTACTAGTGCTGAGTGCTTCCCGTGCTGTGCGTGGCGCGACGGCCTCACCACCACCACCACCACCACCATAGCCACCACCACCAACACCACCACCAAGACCAGAAGTGCGAAGGCGAGGGCGGTGGTGACGAAGAAGTAGACAACGTGACTTGAGGGAGATGAACACTAAGGAGAAACTATATAAGGAATCTGATCCTCTGTGGTGCTGGTTTTGATCGCCTTGTGCTCCTTCTTTCATGCCTCCCACTCTTATATACTACTCACGGAAAGGAGACATTTTATTATTCTTATCATGTGACTATAAGAATTTTATTGTTATTTATCTATTCTATTGCATTTATGTGTACATATTTGCTCATCTGTTGGAGTTTTAAATTGTAGTATACGTTCACCTTTCTTCTTCTGATTCTCCTTTTTTCTTCTTCTGTTTTCCATGGGCAATAAGAGCTGAGTTATAAACACTAGCATTCTCTCTCTCTCTCTCTCTCTCTCTCTCTCTCTCTCTCTCTCTCTCTCTCTCTCTCTCTCTCTCTCTCTCTCTCTCTCTCTCTCTCTCTCTCGTTACTATTTCACATTTCAGTCTTTCATTTCTTAGAACTGACTTTTGCTTTCCGCTTTGAGTTGACGTTTAGTTCCCAATGCTTTCATATCTCGCGTCAAAGTGCAAATAAGAGAAAAATCGTCTTTGGAAACTGTGGCGACGACATGAGCTTCTTCCACTTCCTAAACACATGAAGCCTTCACGTACATCCCGTCTTGATTCTGGCAATTAGAAGAGCCACCTTGCAGAAGAAAGACTTACCCTTCAGGAATACACAAGGAGAGACACTGAAGGAGGAAGATGGCACACTCTGGAGAAAGGAATCTATCTCATTTTCAGAAGTCAACCACTTAGGGTGATGAGTGTCGGAGTGGTGTGTGTGTGTCCTCTCCTCACAGGGAAGCGCCCTGGTGGTGTCACGCTTGCACCGCTACTCGCTAGGCACAAGCACTGACCTTCCCGGTGAGAGTGAGTGGAACTTTCGACGGAGGGTGGCAGCACAACATATCCTCTCCCACCTACAGAATAGTATTGTATAGGAGGATTGACAACGCCGCGGAGGACACTTCCCAGGTTGTGGAGTGCTGCGGCGTGTGAGATTTTAAATGGGAGAGTAATCAAAATCGAGTATCTAGAGTGTTATGGAAATTCTAGCATGTATGTAGTGCCTCAATAAGGGAAATTCTTCTGAGGACCAAGCTGTCCCTTTCCCCGCTTCTCCCCGCCATCCTGCCTGCCGTGTTTCTAAACGTGTCGGCGTCTCATCTCGACTACCTATGACAGTGGAAGTGGTCAGAGTTGTCAAGGGTGTCCCCATAATTACAGTAACAGTTTCTGAGAAGAATTCTGCATTATCAGCGGGGAAACACACCCATGAGAACGCGACTCACCATCTTATAGTGGCTTTACGTAGAAGATACAAGTAGTCTGTAAAAGAGAGAACAGAGCGTTTAAGAATACGGCCCTTGATCTCTTGGAAGGATGAAAGGCGGGGGGAGGCCGCTTCTGGATTTCACCCTTGCAGAAAGAAGTCACTATAGCACACAAAACAATGAAACTCTGTACATGTAGCAGTAGACTTGTTTTGGATGTGTAGACTCACTAGATGCCCTTGGCCGGAGTGAATCTTCGTGAAGGGAGATATTAGTATTATATATAACGAGACAGAGATTAAAATGTGAGCGGCTGATGCAGTTCAGACGTATGGATGTATGTATTGACGTTTGTACGTATGTATGTGTGTACGTACTAGTCTGTGTGCATGCATGTATGTATGTACGACGTTGATACAAATGTTGCACGCTGTTTTATAAGTATTTATAGAGTAGCTTAGCCAGAAGATAAATATATAACTGGTTTTATAAGATTACCATTTTCTATAGGAAAAAAACGTGATAGAGCGGCGAATATTTAGGGAGGCAGGTGACGTGTGGTGTTAAGTCACTGTAGCTGTAGTGTACTTAGTGTCTGGTAGTGTCCAGCAGGGAGAGATTGCAGCACCACGGGCTGAGAGAGAGAGAGAGAGAGAGAGAGAGAGAGAGAGAGAGAGAGAGAGAGAGAGAGAGAGAGAGAGAGAGAGAGAGAGAGCACTGAATTATGTATAACGGTCACCTGTATGTCGTATCTTTATATTAATGCCAAGATTCTATTGCATGAAGATACCATTTAGTGCACGCGCGCGCGCGCACGCGCCTGTGTGTGTGTGTGTGTGTGTGTGTGTGTGTGTGTGTGTGTGTGTGTGTTTGGTAGGAATGGGTCTGGTCTGGTCTCTCATGTTAGGTAATGGGACTCCTATGTTTCCTGCGTCAAGACTCTTTCGTTGCTGAAGCGTGTACGCGGCGGGGCACGTCCTGAGGTGGTGCGAGGAGGTGGTGTGTTTGTTCATAGTGGTTCTGGTTCATGTTATCCTTGTTACCCTTCGGTGCTTTGCGTGGCCGAGAGTTCAGTGAGCGTTAGGATTAATGGGTGACGTGTTGTGGCGGTCGGTGATGTGCTGTATGTACACTGCGAGGCATGGATGGGAGGCGAGTTTTGTCTTGTGATCACCACTCGAGGATGTGAGCCAGAGTTATATGTTGACTGTTTCATTGGCGAAAGTAACGTTAGAAGTGAGTGTTTACGTCATTTTGTCGTTATTGTTATTGTTACCGTTGTAGGTCTGTAAGATGGTGGCCGTGGCAGTGAGCGATCGATGTGTCTTGCCGTGTCCTCGTGTTTATGTGCGGTTAGTGACGATACCAGTACCGTTCGCAGTTTACTACAGTTATGCGGTGGAAATTCGCTGAGCACAGCTATGTTCTGCACCAGGTGAGTTGAGATCTCGTCTCCCGCAGCTGCTGCAGGTATGGAGTGGCTGTGAGGCTTTCCTTAGACGTCACGATGCCATTTAGATCAGCGGTCTTTTGTTCCTTGACCACAGTGTCAGGTGGCTTGCCTCGCACGATTATTGGTCACTCTATTGGCAAGGAGGTTATTGTTTCAAGTGAGGAACATTTTCCACGTCACTTTGAAGGTTACAATTCTCAACAAAAGCTTTGATAATCATGGATACTGGAAACTTTTCATTATTATTGTTGCAATGTCATCATGAACTACGTTTCATATCACAAATAGCACATTAAGGGCAGGGCGTCAGGATGCCACACACGACCACAGCTATCATGGCGTGGTCAAGGCTGCAGAAGGCGAATGATACATGTTAAGGTTGGCTCCCCTGATGTGGTTTATCTTTCAATGAATCTGTAAAGATTCTTCAGTAAAAAAAAAAATGAAATTTGTTATTGTTACTTTCTAGTCTCAGTTTCCAGGCAGCGAGTTCAAACTGTCTATATTTCACGCAAGACAAATATCTCTACAACTTGAGGCGGTGCTTCAGTATACTTGACACCTGTCAGTGTAATCAAAATTAATGGGCGCATGTTAGTCTAATCTGGTAAGGATGGCTGCTGAGGGGGGAAGTGACACCCTCCTGCCACGATGTCGCCTGTGGGGATCACTGAGGGAGTTGTGAGGGGGAGAAGACAGGAGACACATCACAGGCAACGAAGAAAGACGGGAAGAATCGATAATGATAGTGTGTGTGTGTGTGTGTGTGTGTGTGTGTGTGTGTGTGTGTGTGTGTGTGTGTGTGTGTGTGCGTGTGTGTGTGTGTGTGTGTGTGTGTGTGTGCGTGTGTGTGTGTGTGTGTGTGTGTGTGGTTGCTTCAGTTATGAGTGACATTTGCTTTCACCTTAACTCTGTATTCTTTTTGACTCAAGCTACCTAACTTATCTTCCCCATTTCTCTCTCTCTCTCTCTCTCTCTCTCTCTCTCTCTCTCTCTCTCTCTCTCTCTCTCTAACAAACATCAAGTGATTTACCTCGGCTACAATTTTTTTTTTCACTTTTCATCCCGGAGCGCAGTAATCACCTATAAACAATAAAAAAAGAACAAGAAAAATAACAGAAGAAAGACTCACAACTCTCCATTTCTACTTTCACCAATCTTGGAAGCACGTGATGTCATTGTTGTTGATCTGATTCCCACTACACGCTCACTCACTCCACGGCAGCAGCGCAGTGACTGACTGAGCTGCTGCCTGCAATATGTACGCTGAGATGAATCACGCTTCTGTCATATTCGTATCATTTATTTCCTCAATTTATGACATTCACGATCCATGTCTTCTCTTCCTCGCTCTTTCTCTCGCCTGGCTATGACTTGGACACTTGCTTCACTTACAGGCTGCTGCATTAAACGGAGCAGGAGGAGAAGGGAGGAGGAGGAGGAGGAGTGTGTGCTTCAACAGTGCTCTTAAGGCATGTTTGAGTAACTTCAGTAAGGGAGAAAGCGAGGAAGTGGGAGAGGAGGAAAGGAGGAAGGGAGGAAGGGAGGGAGGGTGACATGGAAGGTTGGTTTGAAAGTAAGATTTCTTGATTTATGCAAGAGTTTCGTGACGTGACGCGGAAGAAATGTAAAAAAAAAAAAAAATAGAGAAAGAAAAGAAGATGGTAAGAAACTATACCACTCGGTTAGGACATTAAGTAAAGCTGGAATTTTATAAGCCTTTGGAACTGTAGCAACCTGTGAGTTTCATGTCACTTCCTTTACTGCTCGCTGGCGTTCTGGTGGAGTTATTTCATTGTGCATTCATTCCTTCATTCATTCATTTCCCTCGTCCGGTCGTATATACTGTGTCTGTAACCATAATGTTTCCTGGCGTCTCCTTCGCTGTGATCGTTGCTGTGTTTCCTCTTCAAGTGTACAGTGCAGTATTTCCACCCCTGATGAAATACGAATAGAAATTTCAGATGGTCTGTTGTTTTTATCATTATGTATAGTTACACTTTACTGGTTAGAAAAAAAGAGAAAAAAAGACAGTCTATGAGTAACCTTTTACACTCGCTTCCATTGGATTAAATACTTTCCCTTAGTCTCAAGTCTTACGAACTGACGTCATTTCAGACAAGTAAGTAGAGACTAAGAGGAGATGAGAACTTGAGAGTGAGGAGGAAACAATAAAGATACAAAGGGAGATGAATGCAATAAGTTGACACACTGACCACAAATAATGTACCTCATCCAGAAAGCGATGCGACAGAAAAGAGAACCTAAGATGTGTATGTACTTGTATTAATGTTGTTCTTGATTAAGCCCTCCAGTCGCAGCATTCCTGGTATTAATATCGCATGAGGAGGGACGAAATTGTGCACTGCAATGGGATGATTTACGGACCCAAACAAATTACCTTCGTTTGTACCTCTTCTGTGACTGTGGCTTAATGAGATGATTTAGTTGACTATCATTGCCTGGTGTGTGTGTGTGTGTGTGTGTGTGTGTGTGTGTGTGTGTGTGTGTGTGTGTGTGTGTGTGTGTGTGTGTGTGTGTGTGTGTGTGTGTGTTCTATTTAGCTATTGCATTTACCTGTAAGTAATGATGAGCTGCCTCCTGTATTTAAGTTGACGTTTGGTAATGTTTAATGTTAAGTGTAGCCAATGAAGCTTGTAGCAAGGAAGTGTTTCTCCCTCCTCTCCTCCCCCTCTTCTCCTCACCCCTTGGCTCCCATTCTCGATCCCCTCCCCACCCACACTCCTCTCCCGCTGTGTCCTTGGTAGTGGGATGAAGGTCATTATTAATAAAAACGAGGCCAAAGATGATTGATTGTGTTTTCCCCGTGGTTGGTCTCTGGAAATTTTACTACTACTATTACCACCACCACCACCACTACTACTACTACTACTACTACTACTACTACTACTACTACTACTACTACTACTACTACTACTACTGCTTTTACTACTTCTACAAATATTACTACTACTGCTTAAATATTACATAACTTATTTTCCGTCATCTAATTGCTTATCTCAATTTACTCACACTACCTACATATTCAGCTCATCATGCCTCGGTTATCTAAAAAATCATGTGCAGTCATTAATTTCTCCACCTGAGCAGACACTAAAAGCATTCATTATCTCCAATATTCAGTCTTCATCTGCTGCCTTCTACTAATCACTGCGGCTCAAGTAATTTTTCGATTTTCACAGTACAACGTTTCCTCTACTCAGGCACCTTAGATCGTTTACCAGACAATTCATAATAACATGAAATAGTGACATTGTTGATAAAAGTAAAGGTTACAATAGTCATCCTCATAAATGGTCCATTTTCTTTTTATTTACGAGCACGGAACCGAAGCTTTCATACATCGCAAGTTGAAAGAACATCTCCCTGTATATGCACATACACCACCGCTTCAGTTTCTATCAGTCTTCGAAAGTTTTGTGAATATGTGTGTGTGATGAAAGATTATTATATATATTATATCAGCAGGAAAAATGTATAATTATGCTCTTGTTTGTTGAAGCTTCAGTCCTCTGCTTCGTGAGTCTCTGAACATGGGAGGTAAGGACTGAGTAGGGTCAGTACCGGTTTGTGAGTGCGTGGGGTGGGAAGTGTTGTGTTAAGTATCCGGACGTGGCATATATGTGAGGGTGGTGATGCTGACTTCGGTGTGAGCAAGTAATGGGTGTGCTGCATCTCATCAGCGGCAAGGATTCTGCCTACATCACCCAGGCGACGAGAGACAGAGAGAGGGTGTCCATTAAACTGTTGTGAACGGTAAGTGTGTGTGTGTGTGTGTGTGTGTGTGTGTGTGTGTGCAATGGTTATAATATTCTCTCAATTTTAGTAAATGTACATGTAAAGTACAAGCTGCTGAAGTGTTGAAATGCTACATGGTGTCCTATGATAGCGGCGCAGTGGGGAGGAGGAGGGAACATCGGGTAGGTAGCGTCCATATAGGTGGTGTCACTTGGGTGCTGTTGGGGGGGTATGGAGGGATGGCAGGAGGAAGGAGCTGACTGATGTAGGATAATCACCATTATTATTTTGTAAATATAATATTTTGTGAATAATATTTACGCATGATAACAATAATAGTAGCAATCATATTTTTGCAGCAAGGAATGAATAGTATTGCTATGTTCATAACAGTTCATGGTACGTCATTGTAGATTAAATAATTTGGTAAAGTTACCCTTCAAATCTCGTCCCGCCTTACATATTCTATCACCGAGTGTTTTAGAAAATGGTTTTGTTTAGAGGGTAACTAAAGATAATATAAGGGGCACAGAGAAGATACGTCGCAAGGGATCAATATACCTATACTGTTTTAAAAGCCGTATGAAAAAAATCTAAATATCAAGATAGAGTGTCCATGCTTTATATTAGGAATAGAACGTGTAGCAATACTCGCATCTTATCGTTGTTGGTTGTCCTTTACGCAGTAGAGAGACTTGTTTGTTTTGCCACCAGGGCGGCGACACTTTTTAAATACCGTTGACCCGCGTCCCTAACGTATTTTTTTTTCTAGTGCTCACCGTATATTGGCTATGTCTTAGTGTGTTACGTGCCTGTGGCTTTGAAAATCAACACAAGAAGAAACCAAGAACCAATGGGACAGTCATTCACAAGTAAGTAAAGTGCCCTTAGCCTCTTTTGGCCACGAGCAAAATAAGTAAACATTTCACTGCTTCTCACCGCCACCTTTGTTTGTGTTGGGTTGGTATGGGTTATCTTTGTGGTGTCATGGGTCTTGTATGTAGATGTTTTCCACAGAATGTAATGACAAGAGTGTTTCATGTGGATGTGGGTGGATTCATGTGGCATAGCACATTGGTAAAGTATGGGAGGGTTTAGTTGGATAGGTGTGGGTGGCTTTGTGGCAGGGTAGCATTGGATATTAGTTGGTGTGGTAGTATTAGTGCTCCATGGGGTGAGTGTGGATGATTGCATGTGATTGTGTGGGTGTAGGAATGGGTTTGATTGGGCCAGTGATGTACGTGTTGTGTGGGTATGGGAAGGTGTGGGTGGATCTGTGATGTCTCGGGGGATGGCGTAGGTGAGTGTGTTCGACGCTGGAAATGTGTACATGTTTGCATGAAAGATTGTTCATGTATGTTGTTTCTTTTTACGTGTGTTATTTATTTAGTCATCTTTTGTTTTGTATAATTTCGTGTTTTAACGTAATGCATCTACACTGATATCACTAATCACTCTCTCATAGGACATGCTTCCTTATCCATAATCAAGTTCCATAGTTCAGTTCATTCAGTGTACTTAGAGTTATCTCATTCATTAGTGCAATATGTATAGGTAAGTAACGTAAATAGTACATGGACACAACTTATGAGCAATGATGGTTGCTGGATAAATGTTTAATGAAATTGCAACATTATGAATGGTGATATTAAGGGTCGCCATATTGCTTGATATATTAATTGAATTGATGTGTTATTGTTTAAGTTGTGCGTAGATCAAAGTGGAGTAAATTGCCACGGACACATAAACAAATCGAACAGAGTGTCTTACAATGATATGGTTTACCTTTAGATTCTCGTTTTCTGTGACCCAGCATTGAGGAGTACAGACTTCAGCGTAGACAAATTTAATATTTGGATAACATTTAGAGCTGTTGGAGGACTGTCTTTTTTGGCATTCAGTATTTCCTTCCTTCCATAGATATTTGTTCACGTATATATCTTATCTGTTTTCATTATGCTTTTTTATCAACTATTTTTTAATCATAATTTTTGTTTTATTATTATTATTATTATTATTATTATTATTATTATTATTATTATTATTATTATTTATTTATTTATTTTTTATTTATTTTTTTTTTTTACCGTTCTATATTCATGTGTTTTTCCGCCCCTATCTAGTTTTCTCCAGCTTATGTGTGACTTTTTTCAATAAACTTTGTCTATCATGCCATGGTTTTATTATTATTATTATTATTATTATTATTATTATTATTATTATTATTATTATTATTATTATTATTATTATTATTTCTTTTCTTTAGTTCTGTTACGTATATTTGTTTACGTATGTATCTTATTTGTTTCCATTATGCTTTTTTATCAACTGTTTATTTATTTATTTATTTTTTACCGTTCCTATTATAAGATACTGTGATTCCTAACAAGCAGGGCAGAGAGAGAGAGAGAGAGAGAGAGAGAGAGAGAGAGAGAGAGAGAGAGAGAGAGAGAGAGAGAGAGAGAGAATATAAAAATGAAGTTATAAGTGGATGCATCTCACTCACGCCTCACTCCTTTGTTTCTTGGGAGTGTTTGGGCAGAAGATGCAGGCAGGAGATGTCCCTCGCTATTGAGAAGCTTAACTGATGCGTTTCTCTCCTGACCGAGGGACGAGGGGGGAACATTGCTGGCCAGGGGAGGTGCGGAATCTGCTAATTAAGAGAACACGGATGGGTGAGATGGGGGAATGCCTCGCTTCTCACGCCCACAGATAATGTAGCGGTGATGTGACGATCCTAGAAAATAGTTAAGGAAAGGAATTATTGTTGTCTTGTTGCTGATGTTGATGTGGTGGTGGTTTTTGTTGTTGATGGTGGTGGTGGTGGTGTTATTGTTGTCGCGGGGTTCTGATTGGTGAAATAACAGTAAGGGAAGGTACCATTCATTATTTTCATTTGCTAATTTTCTATATCTATTGCAGTTTGAAAAGGGAACTGAGAGCAACAGTTTCGTGATACTGAGGAAACATGGTTATCACTGAAATACTAAATGTCTCTGTAAGAAATGTGTGTGTGTGTGTGTGTGTGTGTGTGTGTGTGTGTGTGTGTGTGTGTGTGTGTGTGTGTGTGTGTGTGTGTGTGTGTGTCTGTATATTTTCTCATTGGTAAGAGGACATCACTGTGATATAAACTTCTTCAGCCTCTGTTGATTCAGGAACTTCTTGCAACTTCTTTTATTTTATTGGGGTATTGCTGCAGTCACTTCTACAGATACGTATGTCATTATTATTGTCACCACCACTGTTACTATTTATCCTACTTTTATTATTGCTACCGTCACATTATTTCTGCTACCGTTGCGATTTTTATTATTAGCAAAAACCTTCAACACAGAGCCACAGCATCTTTACGACCATATCAATTCCACCCTCTTTGCACACCTTCCCTTCTTAACCGTACCCTTTCCCTCCCCTCTGGTTGCCTTAAGCGTGTTCCAACTGTGATAGCATCGGTGACACGCCTTCCTCCCCTCCCCATTTCGAGGCCGCGCAGGGAAAAAGCATGGGACTGAGGCTAAGAGAAATGGGTGGGCATGATGAAAAGGAATGGGCATGTGTGAGGGGAAGGGAGTCGTGAGAATACTAAGATTGAGGAGAAGTAGGAGGAGGAGGAATATTATTGTGAGATGAAATACAAGATCCGGAAATTATATGAATTCTGAGGGCCGAAAAAATAATGATGTGTGTTACGTTCAACGGAATTCAAGTGACTCCCTCGTGATATGCTTTAAGTTGAGGAATGAGTGTTATGGGTCTTGATGATAAAGTGTTGCTTGTGTGATGCTGGTGTGTGGCTCATTATATTAAGGATGAGTATTATAAGTAGAAAAAGAAGAGGAAGAAGATGAAAATAAATTACCAGTTAATCCTAGTGTGGACGATGTCTTGGTGCAATGTTGTTGTTGTTGTTGTTGTTTTTGCTGTTGTTGTTGTTGATGATGATGTTATTACTTATTATTATGTTATTTATTACTACCATCACCACCACCACTACTACGACTACTACTACTACTACTACTACCACCACCACTACCACTACCAATACTACAACAACAACAACAACAACAACTACTACTACTACTACTACTACTACTACTACTACTACTACTACTACTACTACTACTACTACTACTACTACCACTACTACTACTACTACTACTACCACCACTACTACTACTACTACTTCGACTACTCATTCACGCATATTTATTTTGTTACGCCATTGATTAGTTTATTCAGTAATAGTATAATAGTGGTAGTAGTCATTGTTATTGCCTTCATCATTATCATCAAAGGCAACACCGCAGTGATTTCTTCTCTTTCTCTCCTTTCCGAGCAGACGGGAAGTATTTACTCATGGTTCTTGATAATCGATTCTTTTTGCCTTCCTTTTGTTGGTGTGGCGTGGCGCTCCTTGCTGGTGTGTGGGTGTGTACGTGTGGGTGGGTGAGAGGATGGATGAGATGGTGTATGTGGGTGGGTACGTGTATATATGTTTCTTTGTTAACTTTAGGTTCTTCTGTTACGATCTTGATTAATGGAACAGGTGCGATATTCAAGACAAAATTAACCTCTTCAGTGCTGGGACGCATTTTCGTATTTATTATTCTTATTATTATTTGTCGATTTCCTACAGCGTCAGAAACTCATGCGATAATTGAAATAGTGCAGGATTTGTCCATTAATCTTCTGACCTACATAGACCCTTCCTAATTTCAATAAAGGAAGGTGTCTAATCACACCTAAAACTCGTGGTAAAAATGTGTCCCAGTAGTGAAAAGGTTAAATATAATATTGATTTATTCGTATGAAAAAAAAAAAGATTGAAAAGTGGAGAAAATGGATTAAAGCAATAGATTATTTTTCTTGTTTTCTGGAGAAAGGGGAAGTGCACATGAGTGGAGGAACTCCGTCTTTGGCCTTACGTTACGTCAAAGACAATGAATTTCAGTTCGGAGATTGTGAGAATAATTTCTTAAGAGTTCTAAGAAAAGTTGATGGAATATTTTCCAGTGAAACTGATGGAGTAATTGAAAACTAAGTTGGTGAATGACAATAGGAATAAAATAAAAATGTAATTACCAAGAAAATCACAGAAAGAGCGTACATAGAAAATGGTTTTCATTGATTCAGGCATAGTTCACGTGACACTGTTCTGCTACAAGTTCTGGTCGCCAACTATATGTAGGATCATCTGTCGTTCTGTACTAAACATTGGGGCTATGATGACTGGTCAACGAAACTCTTATGAAAAATGTATTTCTTTGAAGTGCTACAACTCGCCAAATTTATCACGTCTGCCTGCAGCAAGTGAGGTGACAGAAAGTCTTCAACCACACCTGATGTTTGGAGGGAGAATAGAAGTCTATCTCGAAGTAATGCTTCTTAAGAGTCTCTTATTTCTTGTGCTAACATTTCAGAGAATCTAGCGTAGAGATTACGATCCTCTGCCCACCCCATCACTTCACCGCGATACTTTCTTGCGCGACGGTGTGATGTGTCAACGAGCCGCTTCAAGTAGTCATTATGTTTAACAGCACAACGCGAGATTGAAAGTCCGTATTACTAAGAATTGCCTTTGTCCTTGAGAACAGAAGCTCTGGAGACATGTACCAGCTTCGCCCACACATCTCGTAAAGCCTTTGCTGCATGTGTGTCAGATAAGCCGTTCGTCATTGCAGTGGTAACAACACGTCTATTCCTTCAAATGTATCACGGTCTCAGCCTTCATAAAGTGACCTGTTTCCTGCAACACTCGTCTGGTATTATTCTATTTTCACCATGGCTTAGTGCATTCATTGGTGTCCCCATAAGACAAGACGTAAACTACTCAGTCAGGCAAACCAACCTCCTCCTCCTCCTCCTCCTCCTCCTCCTCTTCCTCCTTCTCCTACTTCTTCCCATAAACTTCATCCATGTGCATTCCTGGAACAGTCTCACACAGAATCAACACGAGGGCCTTGAGTTAATGGCCAGCCTTAGTAAAGTGGTTTTGTCGAGTGTGGAAGAGAGTGGCTGGTTGGTTGGCTGGTTGGCTGGCTGGCTGGTTGGTTGGCTGGTTGGTTGGCTGGCTGGCTGTCGTCCCTCCCATCAGGATGTCTCGCTGTCTCCTGCTGGAATGACCGTCACCTTCACAATACCACCACGTCCTATTTTTTCCCAGTCTAGAATCGCTCAGTTTGGGATCAATGACATGCCGGGCCCGTGGAGACACAGTTTGGGTTAGCGAGAGAGAGAGAGAGAGAGAGAGAGAGAGAGAGAGAGAGAGAGAGAGAGAGAGAGAGAGAGAGAGAGAGAGAGTGTGTGTGTGTGTGTGTGTATGTTGCTGTCACGGGTTTTTCATAATGTTTTCGGCTCCTTTCATCGCGGTGATTAATTTCCTTGTCATATTTCTTGCAATATTAGTACATGGATGGATGGATGGATGGATGGATGGATGGATAGGTGAACAGATAGATAAGTCTGAGCAGAGAAGTGAAAAAAAGGTATCTTTCGCTATGAAAAGTTTAGCTAAGAATACATAATTTGAGTAGAGGAAGTAATTGGAAGTTATTCGTTAAACAAAAAAAACCTACTTCTCTATCTATTACCAGCGTTCATAAAAGTTTGCTTCCATTGTGCAGGTCAAACTTTTGATCTCATTCACAGCATCGTCGTGGTTTCTGTTCCAAGACTTGCAACATTTTTATGACGTTCTTTATCAGTAAATTTTCTTATAATGTTCACTCTTTATAATCTTCCATTCTTGTCAGTTCGTACTTGTGCATCTTATCTCTCTCTCTCTCTCTCTCTCTTTCCTTCAATTACATCCTTATATAATCTTGGTCTTTATTTCTTCCACAACATTCCATAGTGACAACTCTCTGTACAGTTAACTTCTTCACTTTTATCTCATCTTACTTCTGTGTCACACTTACATGTTTCTTTCTTCCTTCCTTCCCTAAAGCTATATCTCTTCACTGAATCGCCACACCAGAAGTCGGCTCAGATCAGTCTCAGTTTTCTTGGCCTCTCTTCTGAAACACTCTGCTTTCTTAACATAATTATTTTCAAAAGCCAGAGGAGTGATTAGAAATATTATCAAGAGTGCTTCTCCTTTTGAGAATGTGGAAATCTTTGTCTTTTTTTTTTCTTTGGAGTCGTGAAACAAATGCTTAAAAATGTTTGGAACATCAAGTGGAACCTTTTTTTTTTTTTTTTGGTAAAGTGAGGATGCAGCGAAGAAATATTTCAGAATGTGGCTCCCTTGTTCAGAATTGGGGAAATTAATGTATGAGGAGTTTTCAGATATCTTTTCCAATATCCTTCTTCACATAACTCCTCTCTTTATTCTAAATGTGTCCTCTCCCCTTGTTTCTTCTTTGATTCCTCTCCAGCAAGTTAGAATTTTTCGCTATTTAAACTGTGAAATTTGTTATATTTAAGTTTTTCTCCTCCTCCTCCTCCTCCTCCTCCTCCTCCTTCTCTTTTTCTTGCCCTACTCGCTGAGACGCCGCCACTTCGTGTGTTTTGCGGTCATGTTGTAACTCTCATCCACGTCTTGTCTTTGGCCGGCGATCTGGTGCGGTTTTTGCAGACTGTCGTGGTTCAGTATCGGCGACAGCAAGAAAAGGAGGTAAATGGACAAGATGAAGTGAACATTAGATACCTGTGTGTGTGTGGGGGGGGGTGGGGGGGATGGAGAGAACAGGGTTGAGACTTGCATATATAGAAAAAAAAAGGTTATCAAAGTGTTCTGAGCCTTGACCTTAACCTTGGCCGAGTTCTTGACCTTTTGGCCTTGAAATCCTAGGAAATGCCTCAGGGTTGTCGAGAGGGAAGGTGGAAGGTATTGAGTTAGTGTGGCGCTGCAGGCTTGGCGAGAGATAACAGTGGTGGTGGTGGTGGTGGTGGTGGTGGTGGTGGCGATTGTTCTAGTGACTTAAGAAACTTTGAATCGTGGCAGTGTGTTTGTTCGTCCGTCTGTCCGATTAGAACAGGTATTTGCTTCTGTATTTGCAACTTCCTATGACTCAACTTTATTCAAGAGGAAAGTTACAAGAGATTTATTTATTTCTACCACTTGGCTAACTCTATTGGACTTGTAAAGGGGATGACAAATTAGTGGAGCCCTTTTTATTTACTATCTTATGTTATGTTACCCTTGGCCAGCTTCCCCCTTTTATATAAAATAAAATGAATATCAAACTGTACGGCTGTCCCCCTTTCCTACTGGTTGACGTGTATAATGAATTGTTTTCTTTCTTGTCTATTTGTCTAAGGAGATGCATGCGTGGACGATTGTTAAGTTGTGTATTTAGGTTAATTGGTTTGTTGGTTGGGTGGGAGGGAGGGTCTGTGGGTGGCTCGCTGTGTAAGTATTTTGTAAGCTAATTGATTGCCTTATTAGTTCAGCTGGGTTGCTGCATGATTGTTAATGTGCAGACTGACCTTGTGTTGGCAGAAAGTCTGGCAGGATGGCTTATCAAAACGAGGAAGGAGTGCATGGTGCTCCAACTGAAAGGTTTTAGGTATTCATTAGGTTTTTAGATCACATAAATGCACATACCTAAGATCTGATTAATCAGATCTTAATAAAAGATGGCGAATTTCTCTTTAAACCATTAATAATAGATTTTTGTAAAGCGAACTCAGATATAACTCTTTCATAGGTTGGTTAGGGTGGAAATCTCTCTCACCAATAACATCAATAATGGAACTGCTAGGAGAAATCGATAATCATGCTTAATCTTGGCAAAATTAAATAATAGTAATAATAATAATAGTAATAATAATAATAATAATAATAATAATAATAATAATAATAATAATAATAATAATAAATATGATAATAATAATAATAATAATAATTATTATTATTATTATTATTATTATTATTATTATTATTATATTTAATA
>CM035205.1:30502345-30525973 GCA_020233015.1 Callinectes sapidus | reverse complement strand
TGTAGAATATTTCCCCATCTCCCTCATCACAACGCCATCTGAAAACACTCCATCAAGATAAACTGATAAGCGGACACGCCAAAAAAAAAAATAAAAAATGAAAAAAATAATGCACATTCTTAAACCACAGACACGGTTTACACACAAGATAATGTCATGAACACTCACTCTCCCTCCCTCCCTCACACACACACACACACACACACACACACACACACACAGTCACCTATCTAGTTAAAACTGGACCTAGTGGTACATAATGCACTGTGGGGCGGCTGGGGAGGGGGGGGGAGGTGAGGGGGACATTCCACAGCACCTCGCCTCTGACCTGTCACCACGTCAATACCTCGATCCTCGGCCTGCCTTCAGCGGTGACACCTCGGCGGCGCCTCACCTATAAGGGTTTCCAGTCAATGTGTTCGAGGCAACCACGTGCATATCTCTGGGAAAATCATGTTTTAATGTGTTTGTATGTTAAAAAGTCCAATAGTTTGCTTGCTTGGTGTGGGAAAGGCAGGAAGGATACTAAAATTTAAGTGAAGGTGATATTTGGTAGGAAGTATGAGAGTTTGAGACAATAATTCAATAAGTGAACAATAAGGGAAGGTACAAGAAGCCAACGGGCATACACGTGGTACTGTCTGTAACATTGTGGTGGATTAGGAAAGATACAAGAAAATAAAATGCCAATGCATGACAATTCTAACCGTATCTGTCTGTTATGAAGAAGTTTGTCCGCCCGAAGATTCATGAGGCCAGATGATGATGATGATGATGATAAGGAGGAGGAAGATTATGTAATTATTTGTTTTATTCTTTTTTATGCAAGAAAGGAGTCCGGAAAAAAACCAGAAGCTGGATAAGACCTGCTGAGGTGCCAGTCCTTAAAAAGTTGTGTACAATATTGAAGAGGTTTTTTACTGTGTGTGTGTGTGTGTGTGTGTGTGTGTGTGTGTGTGTGTGTGTGTGTGTGTGTGTGTGTGTGTGTGTTATTATATAATCTACTCAATTCTCTCGATTATTCGAACATTATTTTCACTGCATACAGTTTCCATCGCTGCTTTACAACATTCATTTTTTTTATCCTTACAATTCATTCTGATTGAGCGTCACTCGATTACGGACGGTGAGGCGCCAAGAGCACTTACGTCAGTCACTCAATTCTCCCATCCACCACTCTCTCTCTCTCTCTCTCTCTCTCTCTCTCTCTCTCTCTCTCTCTCTCTCTCTCTCTCTCTCTCTCTCTCTCTCTCTCTCTCTCTCTCTCTTGGTCCGTCTCTTTTCCTTCAAAACACAACAAAATAACCTAGAAGAACAAATAATCATCAAATATTTCCAGAGACCGAAGATGAAACAACAATGACAGAGTACCATTATTCTACAACACGCAGCGTTTAACCCCTAGCTTGCACCGAGGCGAAATATTAGTTGCTACAATAATTCCACATTGAATATAACCAACACCGCTCGGCTTGTGCAGGACGTGGCTCCAATAACGGGGTTGTGCCACTGGGGTAACGGGGCACACGGAGAATAATGATATGTGCGTGCGTGTATGAATAATAAGTGCAATGCGTGTGTGTGTGTGTGAGAGAGAGAGAGAGAGAGAGAGAGAGAGAGAGAGAGAGAGAGAGAGAGAGAGAGAGAGAGAGAGAGAGAGAGAGAGAGAGGAGGGGGGGGATGACACGCAGAAATAAAAATAGGTAAACACACAGACAGATAACTAGACATAACCGACATACAGATAGAAACACAGATAGACAGACAGACAGACGGACAGACAGACAGACATATAAGCAAAAAACCAGAGACAAACTGATGGACCGTAATGATGAAATAATAAAACTGTTGTAGCAGTCATAAAAAATAGGAATAATCACACACACACACACACACACACACACACACACACACACACACACACACACACACACACACTGAAACCAAAAGTAGTAGTAGTAGTAGTTGTAGTAGTAGTAGTAGTAGTAGTAGTTTCTCTCTCTCTCTCTCTCTCTCTCTCTCTCTCTCTCTCTCTCTCTCTCTCTCTCTCTCTCTCTCTCTCTCTCTCTCTCTCTCTCTGCCGAAGCTATGTATAACCTTCAGGTGTGCTTAATTATACACTTCAGATTCGGAAGTAATTACAGTGGCGATTTCTTCCTTTTTACACATCTTCGAGGTCACGTAGAATCTTTGGCTTTTATATGACTGTAATAGTGATGATACGTGTCACTTTTTCTAAGGATATAAAATCACCCAACAGTAAAAAGAAATATATACCAGAGTGAAATTATATGTTAATGTTATACTACCATCTTTTATACTGTCAAATGCATAATTTTAATAGCATCAGGACTGTGAACTTAATTAAGGCAGTATTCAAGAAACTGGCAATATTTTCTTTTACTTATTAATACTTTTTTCTTGCAAAACGTACTATTTTTAGTAATCAAAGCATTGTAAAAATAATAAACCGTGTGATCGCATTGTTAAGAAAGAGAGGCATGGTAAGTATTTATATATTTCCATCAATTCCATAGTTCTGTGCATCAACCCTTTCACTGCAACATGCCAACCATTGACATCACTAAAACGAATCATGGAACCTCAATAACCGTCTATAAGAAAGAAAGCGATAAAAGAAAGAATAGATTTTACAATTGTTCCGCAGCATAAAGTTTGAAAATTGTAGTAAAAACAAGCAATGGTGTGACAAAGAGCAATGAAAGGTAAAGTTAAGAATAAAATCATCAATATCATGTGAAAGGGAGTAAAGAATGTGTCAACAGCAGTGAAGGTTAAGCAAGGACGACGCCTGGTGGAGTCATCATTACCAAGCCATGTGAGAGAGAGAGAGAGAGAGAGAGAGAGAGAGAGAGAGAGAGAGAGAGAGAGAGTCACTAGAGACACGCACCATCATACCCCGCATTGACCTTCGCCAGATTCACTGCACTTCTGAATCGCCTCTTTCCTGTTTCCTGTACAGCGTGGGCTTCAGGCAAACACTGAAATTGATATGATAAATATGTACAAAATGAGAAAATCGGTCGAATATTATGGTTTTATGGACTCGACTCTCCCCTGTCCTCCCCTCTCCAACTCAGATTACACACACACACACACACACACACACACACACACACACACACACATTATGATCCTGCTTTTTTTACTGAATTCTTAACAGTCACTTAGTCTATCTATCTAACTATCTATCTATCTACCTATATCTATCTATATATCTATATCTATGTATGTATGTATGTATCTATCTATCTATCTATTTATATATATCTTTTATCTATCTATATTTATCTCTACATATTTACGTGTCTACCTAACTTTTCATACTTACTGTTAAAGTTTTCACTACACGTATCATGCATAGTGATCTAAATCCATGAATAATCTTGCTTGTCAAAAAGTCTCATCACTGTCCCTCTATTTTCTAGTCCTTGTCTTTCTTGGTACTGCTTAACATGCCTGTCTTACTAATCAACACGGCTTGGTTCACTGCCCACCAGGAGCTAAACAAAGGGGAAACCAACACAGCGCATGTCCCACACCCCTGAGCATCCTTCCCTCCCTCCTGGTTACAATCCGAGATGTTAACACTGAAGGGCATAGTAACATAGCGGATGTCATAGCGATACACTCCTGTTTTTTCCTCCCATCTCTGGTACATTATGCCCCTCTGGCCCCTCTCCAGCGACGGCTCTCACGCCAGTCATAAAACTTTTCATCCCTTCGTCTTGTCCATCAGCCTCCCCTACTTCTTCCTCCGCTGCCTCACTCCTCTGCCAGGTTCTCCTCTTTTTTAACCCATCATTCACGACACGGTAGTGAGTTTTATGGACCAAGCTCAGCAGCCCCTACTGATAACCCAAGCCCGGTCTTTCCTGGCACTAGGCTCACTTGTCACAGTTCAGTCCCTACGTAACTAGGCACCGCGGCACTCTATAGCATGTACAGTACACTTCAATGCATTCTTGTTTTTCCACACTAAGAGTACTTTCAAAGATCGTAGAGATTATTGGTAAGGTTATCATTTTTTTTCTCTTTCTCTCATTTTAACACGAGTTTTGGATGCGATCAGACTATTTTATTGACATTAGAAAGGATCTATGGAGGTCAAATGATCAACGGTCAGTCTCTACTATTTTGATCCCCATATGAGCTTCTTAAATTGGATAAAACCGACAAATAATAAGCAGAATAAATGTGAAAATGCATCCCAGTACTGAAGGGGTTAAGCATATGTCGAGTGTTTTCATCATATAACACGAACACTATTTCTCAAAGGTAATAGAGATAATTATTCAGGTTCTCGAGTTTTTCTTTTCTACGTGGTACATAATTCTTCTTAAACGATCATCAAAATAATACGAACAAGCTTGAAAAATTACAATGACCACCACCACCAACTATGACATATTAAAGGTATTTATTAAGCGCCTAATCGTTTATAATGAACACTGACTCACCTCTTGCTACTGTGAACTGCTTCCTTCCAGCACGTGCACACTTTTAATAATTGAGAATATTTACATGAGAGAGAGAGAGAGAGAGAGAGAGAGAGAGAGAGAGAGAGAGAGAGAGAGAGAGAGAGAGAGAGAGAGAGAGAGAGAGAGAGAGAGAGAGAATGATGGATATGGATATGGCATAAAACGTCCATTAATGCAAACGACTCTTCATATAATACTAACGATTTTCCATGGTAAGCTTATTTCATGGTATCAGGCCTCTCTCTCTCTCTCTCTCTCTCTCTCTCTCTCTCTCTCTCTCTCTCTCTCTCTCAACACGGGAACCTCGGGATAAACATATTATATCAATACTCGCTATTAACATTGCCTTTATCCTGGGCTGGCTAGTTAACTCAAACATATCCTATTCTATTCCATGCTGTTTTCGTCGGTTTCTGCCTTCAACCCTTCCTTCCTCCCTTTCTTTCTTCCTCATTTTGTCACACTTACTAACTCCCTTCATTTTTTCTCTATTTCCTTCCTTTCTACCTTGTTTCTTTTTTTTCACAGTCAGTACCTCTCTTCAACCTTTTCCTTCTTCATTCCTTCCCTCATTCTCAAAAAAACAGTACCTCTATTCCTTCATTCCTTTTCCTCTCTCCCTTCCCTCTAACCCCACACTGCTTCCCTCTCCATACGCATACTCTGTCTCTATTTACAATACACTCACTCGCACGGTACACAACATAAGCAAACACTCATACGTTCAACAAAAAAAGTCACACATCAACACGCCCGTTTTTTGTTCCTTTGATGACTGGTGAGAATAATAATGAGTTGCTTATACTCTGATGCTTCTCTGGTTATTCGAAGCTTCGTTCACAGACCTTTGATTCTTTTTTTGTTGTTTATTTATCTATTTATTTATTCTTACATTCATTTGCATGTGTATGTGCGAGTGTGTGTAACAGAAGATCTCAGTCACAATATCAACATTTTTTTCTTCTTTAGTTAGTTTACTTGCATGTGGAACGTATGTCTGTGGTTCAATGGCTATACAAGTAAACAAAACCTTATGAACTACACAAATTTTCTCATTCTATACATGGCATCATAGTACAGTGACATTCATCAAACTCCTATCATTCTAAAGGTATCTTACATCACACAAACTCTCAAGATTACCAATCCCTTGTTAGAAAAGAGAACCAGCAAAGCATGTAGAGGCAAATAAAAACACGCAAAAACATACAAACCACCACGGTCCATCCCGCAATTAAGAACGCTCTCTACATCATAAACACCCAAATATAAACCAATTTGTGAGGTGAAAACATAACCATCACACGGGGAATCAAGAGTGACGGGACCAATGAAAGCAGAAGTGTAGCAGGTGGCAGTTAACGAGCTGAGGATGACAGGTGACAGGTGACGTGTGAAAGGGGCTGGAAGGTAAAGAGCTTGGAGGTTATACTTAGTTATCCTACGCGTCAATCTGTCACCGCCACTCACCTAGCATGGAGGGAAGCTGAGGTGCTGGAAAGGGGGAGGTGTGGCGCCCAGGCGAGTATTGTGTGCCGCGTTATGTAAACCACGATCAATACTAACTGACTTAGGCATGTTACACTTGGAGTTTGTCATGGCACCCTTTTGCTTCTTGTTTCTAGAGAGAGAGAGAGAGAGAGAGAGAGAGAGAGGGGGGGGGGGGGATAAGACGTAAAAAAACAATTCTGGCTTATAAAAACAACAACAGCAATAATAATAATAACAACAACAACAACAACAAATACTCTTCTCTTAATCAGGGTATCGGAAACCAACTCTTTCCCTCTCTCTCTCCTGTATTCCCTGCAGGTGACCCGAACAAAGCACCCACGCCACTAATGACACCTTAATGACACCCATCAGGAGCACTGTGGTGGCTGCCCTCTCAACCACCACCATCCCTCCTCAACTCACCTTTCCCAGACATGAAGTTTAATACCCTATCTTAATATTTCCTCTTTCACCTTTAACCCCTTCAGTACAATGACGCATTTTCATATTATTTGTGGTTACTGTTGGACAATGCTATACAGCTTCAGAAATTGATGTATTAATTAAAACGTTGAAGACTTTAGTAATCAATCTTGTGACCTCCGTTATCCTATTCCTAGTGTTAATCAAATCGTCTAATCTTACCTAAAATTCGTGATAAGAATGCGTCCCAGTGCTGAGGGGGGGAAAAGAAAAAGAACTAGAGTTTAATCTCAATATTTCCTTTTCCTGCTTTTAAAAGAATGGTAATATACACGAAGTTAATTCAACCCAATATTTCCTCCTCTACCCTTCAAAAATTAAAAAGATTATAAGGACTTGAATTAATTAGTTATCAATCATATCTTACTGCCTTCCCTTGGCATTTATGGACCACATTAACCTAATAATTTAACTGCATTGTTCATCTGTATTGGAAAGAAAACTGTAAATAAAAGATCGTGGAGGGATTTAAATTGATCATCAGTTCATTGGCAATAAATTTTGTAGCACTTATTTCCCTTTCCTGATATACACTCTCTAAATAATCGTACGTCTATTGGTTTGCAAATACAATAACATAGTAAAGAAATGTTGGTTGGATTTAAATTAATGTACTTGGTTATCACCCCCAAGCGATATGTGTTAAAGCTGAACGTCTTTTTGTCAGCCTCTTTTAACAGATATTCAAAGACCCAGTGCCACTACTACTACCAAAAACACACGAAAAACAGACTCATCATCATCTTTGTATTCTTAAAACAAAAACAAAGAAAATAACTAAGGAAATCATGACGCGTTTCAAAATAAGGGTGACTTTAATGATAGTATAATAAAAACAAAGCATCACTGGTATTAAAAACTGATGAGAATAATAGGAAGAACACCGGACGAGAACAACGAAACTGCAATAAAAAAGAGACCCACTTAAGTACTTCCATGGAAACCAGAGTCGTTTGAAAATATGGACATTGGTTAATACTAAAGCTTCATAGAACAATCTGGTGCTTATATGGTGTTAAGTTTAAAGTATGACATTTGAAACACCACCACCACTGACAAAAATAATGAGGGATCGAGTGACTTAAACCTCTTACTGTTAAAACCTGATAGGATTACCCAAATAACAACTGAATAAGTGTTATGTTGAATTTTCACTCGCTTACAAAAACTTCGTCTCTTAGAATTGCTGCCTTGAGAATTTCTGTCTATTCATATATTTGTTTATTTATTTATTTATTCATTTATTTATCTACGTATATGTCGTTTTTTTTTTTTTTTTTGTGGGGGGCTTGTCTGTTTTTGTTTGAATATCAATTAGAAGTGACTTCAATAATATGTTTTAGTTCATGCTGTGAAACTAAATTATATAAGGATGACAGTCTCTCTCTCTCTCTCTCTCTCTCTCTCTCTCTCTCTCTCTCTCTCTCTCTCTCTCTCTCAGACACACACACCACACACACATTTCTCCTCAAATTTTACCGAGAAGTTCCGATTAATATGTAATAGCGGTACTTTATTCCCCTAATTTCGTAATCCGCTATTAACATCAAAACGATATTGCGGCATTTAGGGCTGCAATGGTTCCAACTGTGTCTAATTACAACTGACGTAGATAAGTGGCTATGATGAATAAATAGTAGTATGATTCATTTCGTGTTCATGTATATATATATATTTTTTTTTCTTCTTCTTCTTCTGGAGATTAGATACATGTGATAACCATGGTGTATTTTTATCAAACGAAGAGGAAATGTGAAAAAGAGAGAAGAAACGAAATAACGAGGACAGGAAATGCTGGCAAAAGAAAATATGGAGGAAGAAAGAAAGTGGGGACAGACGGAAAGGACAAAAACAATTAAAGGGAAACAAAAAAAAAAAAAAACAAGAAAAAAAGAAAAAGAGAAAATGAGAAAGAAGAAAGAGAAATAAGGAACAGAAGGAAAGGAGGAAGGGATATAAGAAGAATAAGAAAAATCAAAGAAGGGAGAGAAAATAAGGAAGAAGAAAGAAATAGCAGAAGAAAAGTAGAAAACTATATTACAAAAAATGAAATGGTACAAAGAATTAGAAACGAGAAAAATAAGCAAGAGGAGAAAAAGAGAAGACCACCCTAACCAGTGCGATAATTATACAGTGTCTTGGATATTAGATACTTTGAGCTACATTTCATTTATCGAGTATATTTGCTCATTAAAACGCAGTATCTCAAAGGAAAATCAGTCTCCAGTATGTATATTCAAGAGTGGCAACAGTTGAGTGCCTTTATTCTTCACAAATTAAGAGTAATACGATATATACTTGTTTACTTACTGGACTCTGCGTTTCAATTAACAGAATAAAGTGATGTGTGATTGTGACGATTGGGTAGTGAATATTAATACTTCATTGTTCGTTTAATGTTAATGATACTATTCCCACTAGTAATAATAATAATAATAATAATAATAATAATAATAATAATAATAACAATAATGCATTTCCAGATTTTCAATAAGATAAAGAAAAATATAAAACGAACAATAAGTTAATTAAAATGTCATTACAAAGACAGCAGCGAACATATAATAACAACAAAATTAGATACCTCGTGTTGTTTTTGTCTGAGCGAGGCGGAGGTGTAAACAACAACAATGCGACAACACATTTAAAGGAATATTGTTAGTCTAACGTTTCCAGTCACCCATCTCAGTGTTTGTGTAACTTCCCCACTAACCTTCACCAACTCAAAGCAAGTACTGAGTGAAGAAAATGTGAAAAGGCGAACAATTTACCATGAACAAATTAATCTAAGGGCAATTCTAACCCGTATGATGATATAAGAACACAAAGGGGGTGTAGAGATATAGATAAAATGATACAGTTGATAGATTGACGCAGATATATCAAATTAGACGAAGAAGAGAAAATTAAAAAACTGATTGACTGACTTATAGATACACACACACACACACACACACACACACACACACACACACACACACACACACACACACACACACACACACACACACACACACAAACCAATATTCGGCGCCACATGACATCGATGTTAGTCAATCATTCACTCATTCACTCACTCACTCAATGACTCACTGGTAAGGCTCCGTGCTACGCTCAAGACGCTCCGAATCTTTCACTGAGGGGCGAGAGGCACTATTCTCACCGTCCTCTCTGACTCAAGAAGGTGAATGAAGCGCGCGGCGAGTGAGTGGTGGACCTTACCAGCAGAGATCTAAGATTTGACTCATTGATAGCAAGTGGCCGTGAGCTTTCAATTCCTCACATGCAGGCTAGAGATAAGCATTCGCCTCTCTCTCTCTCTCTCTCTCTCTCTCTCTCTCTCTCTCTCTCTCTCTCTCTCTCTCACAAACACTTTTTCAGCTTCCTCCACGACTTACAAGAACACGATATCGAATCTGCACACTATTACCTCGCCAATTAACACACACACACACACACACACACACACCAACACCTGCCACCGACCCATTCACCTTCCCCCCCCTCCCCCTCCCGTCCCCAAACCACACCTGTTCTAAAGCCTCCTACGTATACACTTTCAACACATGAATGCTCACTAAACACACCTTTCACCTCCCGCTCACCTGCCTATACCACCATATCAGCGTAGGGCTTCCGTTGAAACCTTGTTAAGAACCCCGAGGTCAAGTACTGTCGGGGATTTGGAGAAAATAAGGGAGCCCGGAATGTGAGAGAAAGAGGAGAGAGGGAAAGGATGCGGAGAATAGGGGGAGGAAATAGGTTATACTAAGAAGGAGGGGATTAAGAGATCTGGGGTAAGAAATAGGGCCAGAAAGTGAGAGAAGGAAGGAGAGAAAGAGAGAGGGAAAGACTGGGGATAGGAGGGGAGAGGAGGGGAATGGGTATAAGAAAAAGAGAGAGAGAGATTAAGAGATCTAGGCAAAGGAACGAGGCTATGCGAAGTGGGATAAAGTAGAGATGAAGAGAAGAGGAGTTTGTGGGAGGAAGGAAAGTACACAGAAGGGAAGGAAAGATATGAGAGATATGGATTAAAAAAAGGGGAGGAAATGGAGTGAAAGATATAAAGGGAAAGAAAAGAAAGAGAATAAGGAAAGAAGTAATGGGAGAGGAAAGGAGGTTAATTAAGTGGAAATCCAGATTAAACCGAGAGAGAGAGAGAGAGAGAGAGAGAGAGAGAGAGAGAGAGAGAGAGAGAGAGAGAGAGAGAGAGAGAGAGAGAGAGAGAGAGAGAGAGGAAACAAAGTAACAAATAGAAAACGAAAGGAGAAAAGCCAGGAAACAAACAAATATATATATACACAAAGGAAAGAAAGAAAACGTGAAAGCAAACGCACACAAAGAGGGAGGATGGGACAAGATATGAAAACAAACAAACAAACAAACAAACAAATACCAGAGGGGCGAAGAGGTATATAGACGTGGTACCGAAAAAAAATAGACAAAATAAACAAGGTGAGATACATAAAGAAGTGGGAAAAATAAAAGTGTGAAAGACAGAGAGAGAGAGAGAGAGAGAGAGAGAGAGGGAGAGAGAGAGAGAGGGGGGGGGGGAGGAAACTAAAAACTACATACCAAATGCTGAGTCAATTTCCACGAACAAACTAATCAATTATCAAAAGACAGTCAGTAATTGCACAAGAAATCCCTTAAAAAGTCGATAAAGTTGAGTATATAGATAAATCAATAGATAGACAGATAAAAATGGATAAATAGAAAATAGATCAATAGACACAAAAATATACAAACAGACAGGAAGACATACAAAAATACAAACAAAAATACATACATGAAAAATAAAGAATGAAAGGAAGACCGATATATGGAACACACACACACACACACACACACACACACACACACACACACACACACACACACACACAATCAAGTCTGAGAAGAAACAGACGGGCGAACTTAGAAGAGACATAAAATCCAAAGAAAAATAAAGGCGAATGAGATTAAATAAACGAAACTAGGACATAAGAGACAAGATGAAAAAAGGAATGAGACATGCACCTACTTAGATAATGAAGAGAAAGGAGGAGAAGAAAGAGGAGGAGGAGGAGTTAAAGGATGGCGAAGAGAAGAAAAGAAAATAAAGAGGTAAAAGGAAGATAAGGATTAGGAAAACAATATGAAGAATTAAAAGAAGGAGGAGGAGGAAGAGGAAGAGAAGGAAAAACAAGATAAGAACCTCGATGGGAAATAGAAAACACCAGCAGGATGAAATACAAAGAAGGAAGAAGCAATCTATAAATAAAAAGAAGTAGGTGAAGGACAGAAACATGCCAAGGAAAAAGAGAAGAGAAAAGAGGAGGAGGAAGAGGAAGAAGAAGAGGAGGAGGAGGAGGAGGAGGAGGAGGAGGAGGAGGAGGAGGAGGAGGAGGAGACAAATGATAGTTGAAAGGAAGTGTGAAATGTGGGACGGGAGGGAAAACAATGCTATTCAGTGGAGAGAAAAGAAAAGAAAGCAAAGGAATGCATGAAAGGAAAAAAAGGAAGGCAAAAAACAAGCTAAGACAGGGATCGAGTGGGACTTAACTTGAGCATTTACGAAACCATTTTGAAGGCTCTCTCTCTCTCTCTCTCTCTCTCTCTCTCTCTCTCTCTCTCTCTCTCTCTCTCTCTCTCTCTCTCTCTCTCTCTCTCTGAAATCAATAAAAAAACTCATAAAATAAACAAATATCGCATTTTTATTTAAACTTGAAAACTCAGGGTCATCACCAGTTATGGACACAATACACACACACACACACACACACACACACACACACACACACAGGACAATAACATAATTCATTCAACTATATTAGTGTAGTGTCCCATTATTATTATTATTATTATTATTATTATTATTATTATTATTATTATTATTATTATATTATCATTTTCATCATTACCATTATTACATAGTCCTTCCACTTCAAGCCACACATAATTATGAAAAACACAAATTATCTTCATTATTATCTTAAAGTTGTTGAATATTTCGTGTTACGGTGAAAGGGTTAATTACTATTAGCATTATTGTTAATTTCATCCTTATCTTCACCACCACCATTATACTACTACTACTACTACTACTACTACAACTAAGAGTATTACTAATGTCACAATTACTATGGAATGCGCTAGATAACCACATCACTTATCAGCATTCCCTACCCTGTATTGTGCCTATCTCTGGTCGCTATAGCAATTATCTCCAAGGCTACAGAGATTAGTCAGCTTCTCACTTTGGTTCTTTCTATTCCTAGTTCAAATCAGCACCATTGATAACCCAGAGTTGCATAAGGCAGCGAGATATTCTATAACGCTGGCTCCTGGTTTGCTGTCGTCAGGTTGGCAGCAGCTCCTGTACCAACGCCAAACTGTTCACCCTCACCCGAACAAATTTAGACCCACACACGCGCTCAAGATCAAGGACTCGAAGCTTCATATTAATAGAAACATCGCGCAGTTGGCTAATAACATAACTGCATGTAGCGTAATCTTGTCGTCATTGGAAGTAGTAGTAGTAGTAGTAGTAGTAGTAGTAGTAGTAGTAGTAGTAGTAGTTGTTGTTGTTGGGGGGGGGGGTTGTGGTAGTGGTGGTATGATGGTAGTAGTACATGGTTGTAGGGCTGGTGGTGCTGGGACTATTGTTGATGTTGTTGTTGAAAATCATAAAACACGAGTGAACAAAGTCCTATTCTGTGTTTCCCTTCTTTTCACCGGCTAACTAATACATTTTCCAGCACGTTAATCTTTCGTGCGATCCGAGATATCGCTTTAGATAACCGCTGGATTGAAAACACGGGCCATTTTCAACAAACTGTTCGGTATTTACGACTCTAACACATTGCATTTCTTTTTTTCTGGTACTGTTACAATTACCACACATTGGCCTACTGATTTTTTTTACAGCTTCTAATATGTATTTGGCTTATATTGCTATACACTTTGGTCTCCCGCTAATATAATTTTCAAATATCACGGAGGTCATTAGTAGTATGTTCTCGAGAAATGCTACAAGATCCTTAAACTCCCTCAGTACCATGACGCATTTTCATATTCATTCTGCTTACTATTTGGTGATTTTGTACAGCTTCAGAGACTTATGTGGGGATTAAGGTGATACAGCCTCTGGTTATTAATCTTCTGAGCTTCATAAACCCTTCCTAATGTCAAGAGAATTGTCTCATCATGCCCCAAAACTCAAGGTAAATAACGTAAATCATATGAAAACCATTGCAATATTCAATAAATTCCAACAGAACATTTTTCAAAATAATCAAGGTAGAGCGTTAATAACTCTCGAATATTCCGGGCTCTCATGATCATACGTTCCTCTCTACCACAACCCATGAATTACCGAAATTAAACAAGTATCTGCACCACTTAAGAACGAACACTTCGCGGAATGACCCAAACTACTGACCCGCTTAATGATTTTCACCCTTGCCTGCATAATTTTCCGGTGCGTTTCCCTATTCATCGGACACAGGGAGGGGGATGCTTCATTAGACAGTCTGGAGGTCACACCGACACGATTAGTGACTCTTTGTTGCAGTTTTCCTTCCGTGACTCAATGACATGTCCAGACAATATAGGGACGGAAATGAATGTGACAGCGATCCAGTGAAGTTAAAAACTGATCAAACAAATTACTCGCAGCATCTGGAGACTTCCCAACAGCGTCTCTCTCTCTCTCTCTCTCTCTCTCTCTCTCTCTCTCTCTCTCTCTCTCTCTCTCTCTCTCTCTCTCTCTCTCTCGTATACTGTAATCGTTTAGTTTATCCATATTATGTATTCATACCTTTGATATCCCACAGTTCAAATATTTTCACACTTTACAGAAAACTACCGTAATATTTACGATAACGATACACTACAGCAGAACACACATTAAACCCAATTAATAAACCAATCATAGCACGGAACATATGCACAACATCGCTTTGTCAGTAGCAATAGTAGTAGTAGTAGTAGTAGTAGTAGTAGTAGTAGTAGTAGTAGTAGTAGTAGTAGTAGTAGTAGTAGCAGTAGTAGTAGTAGTAGTAGTAGTAGTAGTAGTAGTAGTAGTAGTTAATAATAGTGTAGTTGTAGTATCAAAAGACAAGCAATATATATAAGAACAATAAAAGAATATCAATCTATTCCAAAACTTAACTTGAAAAGCAAGCAAGAAGAAATACAAGATGTAGTAAAGGAAGGGAGATGAGGCAGGATATGATAGGGACGACAGTAATCAAGAGCTGATAGGAGACCCTGAACGATAAGAGAGAGAGAGAGAGAGAGAGAGAGAGAGAGAGAGAGAGAGAGAGAGAGAGAGAGAGAGAGAGAGAGAGAGAGAGAGTAGCTTCTAGGAGTCGTAAATGAAAGGTGAGAGGAGACAGAGAGAAGATATGTGAGAAAACGAAAGGAAACAGAGAGGAAATGAAAGAGTAAAGGGAACAGGGGAGTGGGAAAAGGAGGGAGAGGTGGAGTGAGTGGAAGGGATCGTCAGAGAGGCGGGAAGACCAGTGACTAAAGTAACACCAAGGTTACACACACACACACACACACACACACACACACACACACACACACACACACACACACACACACCAAAATAAGACCTCGAAGCTTTTATCGAGGGTAATAGCTGAAGATCACGAAGCAACACGTGATTTTCGACGTGGATCACACACACACACACACACAGACACACACACACACGTATGTCTATTTATAATTCCCTGTCTCAGTCTGTCCATCTATCTACTATAACATTCTAGAAGCAAACCCATGACTTTAAAGACGCGACAACTTCTTTTTTGAAGTCTGAAAGGTTGATGCATTCTGAAATAACCAAACAACTGAACTAGCAATTGTGTCATCTCACCTCCCCACTCCTCACCCTCCCCGCCATCCTCCTTTGCTTGGTGCTGCCACCTCATAGGACGCCCAGGCAGGCAGGGGAGCCAATCAGCTGACTGACAGGACACAGACACACACTCACACACAACGCCCGCCACTTTCCTCACCCGTCCCTCACCCAAACATCCTACTCCTCCATCCCCCGCGCCCTCACTTCTGTCCCCACGTGGTTGAAGAGGGAAAACACCACGCCGTTGGTGATCGGATGGACCCATGCTCACCAGACGCACGTACGAACACATATACACACGCTCACACGGTCCGCCGCGCCCCTAACACACAATAATAATCGAATTCTAGCCGTGTCTCGCCCTCCTCGCCCCTCCCACGGCTCCTGCGCGTGCCAGGGGCGTGCTGGGGTTGCAGGGCAGAGGTGATGTAACAGTACTCACCGAGGAGGAGACCAGGAAACCCTCCGCCAGGTATCAACACACACACACACACCCTCGCCTCTCGCACAAGCACCACCGACTTATGAGTGTCGTCTGCTCACTCTCCACATCAGCTGTTCGATCACGTGACCAGACACCAACTGAACTCAACGCCTTCCTTCGTCGTCTTCTTTCCTTACGTGAATGAACACACAAAATACAAAGAGAACTTATTACGAACTCTATACTGTTACTTTTCGTTGTTTAAAACTTGGATATTGATGGAATAGACGGGATTGTGATATTTTCGGCCAAAGAATAGATTCTGTATGTATTTTTTAGTTAGGCATTAAATTCATTTTCTGTGGTCTTATAGTACCGTTTTCTTTGACAGCTCCCTGGCTCCGAGGACTCGCCAGACGGTGCGGACAGCAGTGATCGCCGTCGTCTCAGCTCTCGCCCTGGTCGCTATATTCCACTTGGCGAGGCTTGCCGAACACCCCGTCAGCGAGAATGCTATTGATGGTAAGTAACACACATTTCTCATCCCTCGCCTTCCTCCCTTGTCATTTTGTTCACTGTTACTGACTTATTATAGAAAGAAGCATCCATTGAACAAAGGTAGCGACTAGGAGAGGTGAGCGGACGAGGAGCGACAGGGAAACTTGCATGTAATGGTAGCAATAGTAGTAGTAGTAGGTGTAGTAGTAGTAGTAGTAGTAGTAGTAGTAGTAGTAGTAGTAGTAGTAGTAGTAGTAGTAGTTTTAGTAGTAGTAGTAGTAGTAGTAGTAGTAGTAGTTGTTGTACTTCTAGTAGTAGTAGTAGTAGTAGTAGTAGTAGTAGTAGTAGTAGTAGTAGAAGTGGTGGTGGTAATGATAACATGTAACAGTGCCACTAATTATATATGCACTTGCCACATGCTTTGTTGAAATTTTAGTTATATATAGTAACTTTTTTGACCATATTTTTTAGGTATCATTTTTTTTTCTGCAAAATCATGTTGTTGTGGTGAATAAAATATGTGTGTGTGTGTGTGTGTGTGTGTGTGTGTGTGTGTGTGTGTGTGTGCGTTGCTCTCACTCCATCAACTCCGCAGGTTCGAAGGAGCAGCATCAGAAGCAGGAGCAGAAGCAGGTGGAGGGAGGATCAGAGGCATGGGTCGGCGACGGCGTCTTAAAGGCACACAGCGGGAAGGCGGTGTATCCCATGGGTAAGTGCGGCGCAGGGATCACACTGGCTCCTCTAGGGACTCGCAGATGGACTGAGCGGGAATTAGAGGGAAAGACGGAAGGAGGGACAGAGAGAAGGGAGGGATCGGTGAACTGTTTAGGTGGAAGTGAGGAGACAAAGCAGCACTGGTGTTATGTGAGATACGTATAGGGTTTCATGGAGGGACGCTTGTATAGAGCGGTTTTCAGTAATGGTAGAGAGAGTTTGGTGGGCGTTACGTTGCTTGACTGATACTGGAGTGAAGTAACGCTAGATGCATGTCATAAATACTTTACTTTTGTACAATGAAGCGATGACTTGTAGTGTGAAGAGACAAACTGATTCTTTTATGATAGACGTGATGGCTAGTGACACAAGATGACATAGTCAATCACTGAGAAATGCAATATAATTTGATAGAATAAGTTAGCTGTTTCAAATTTCAGTTATCATAATAATCATTTGATATACGGGGTGACTCTATGGAAACGTGTTATTAATGAGATGAAAAGCACCAGAGTAATCAGTACCTCTAACGCACACTCCACCGCCACTCCGCTGTTATTATTTACCCTTCTTTTAAACTTAACTGTAACAATTCACGAACGAGGCAGTTATCACTAGCATAACTCTTATCTCTACTACCAGTTTACTATACTTACGTTCGAATATCTGCAAGAGGACCACGAAAAAATACTGCAAACCTTGTAGTCTTAGGAAAAAGATGTGTTAAATATTATTGGAGAACTCTGAACTCTTATTAAAGAGGAAGAAAACGAGAGAGGAATAAGTAACAGTAAAAAGGGAAGGAAAAAGCAAAGAGGAAGGGAAAGAAGGAAAGAGAGTAGAATGGGGAAAAAGGAAACAGAGATAGGAGAGTGAGTGAAAAAGTACAAGTAAGCAAAAGTAAAGTAAGAATAAGACAACAAACCAGCAAGATAAATTAAAGTAGAACGTAGGCCTTTGAGAGAGAGAGAGAGAGAGAGAGAGAGAGAGAGAGAGAGAGAGAGAGAGAGAGAGAGAGAGAGATACAACGCAGAATGTGATAACTTCACTGAAAAGAACACACACACATACACACACAAACACGTCATTCACCCAGCTCTCCCCAGTTGATGTGGGAGAGGAGTGTCATCCCTTGGTACTTGTGAATATGCATATGTTTATCTCTCCAACATGGTCCCGTTCTTCCCCTCTCCACCACTCTCTTCATACCACTCTCTTCCCTTTACCTCCTCCGGCCCTTCAAAACCGCTATTCAGGCTGAGTATCCTCTGGTCTTGGTGGTGGTGGTGTGGATGCTGGACGCTCTCATCTCCACCTTCCCCCCCACCACCATCACCATCATTATTACCGTCAGGGAGAACGTTATAACATGATTATGTAGCAGTAACTTTAGAAAATTGTAACGACTGTGGCTACTGCTGATGGTAGGGGTGGTGGTGGTGGTACTACTACTACTACTACTACTACTACTACTACTACTACTACTGCTGCTGCTGTCTTTATATCTACGTACAAACAAGTTGATTTCCGAATGTGTGTCAATATATGAAAACTTTCCACCACTATCCGCACTACCACCACCACCACCACCACCACCACCACCACCACTAACAGGAGCCCTTTATCACCACCACGACCAACAACTCCACACCACCACCAGTGCCGTCATTAAAACTTTAGGCATAGGCACCGTGCGATGATGGCGGTGCGGGAGGAAGGAGAGGACACGGAGAGAGTGGAGACGGGGGACAGGGAAGGGGAAAAAATATTGGGCGGGGGGCAATAGTTTCTGCCGGAGGGAAGGTAGAAGGCGAGGAAGAGAGCGAAGGTAAATACTTTTCTGAGTCCCGGAGGAAGTATTATGAGTGAATGCCGTAAGTTTTCGGGACAGCTGACAGTAAGGAGAGAGAGATAGAGAGAGAGAGAGAGAGAGAGAGGGGGAGCTTAACCATCACTGACTTATAGCCTGTTTTTACATGTCAGTAAATAGTGATAAATAGAGCCACACACACGCACACACACACACACACACACACACACACACACACACACACACACACACACACACACACACACACACACACACATTCATTTTCCATAGCCCTTTAGAGCACTGTTGTACATTTTAAGAATAATTTCCCCAGGGATAGATTATCTTCGTTGTCACTCAACTGTAACCAAGGTTTCCTCCTACTCTTCTTTCTTCTTACGTCAGAGTGGCGTCGTGTTGACATCTCATTTGCATTAAAGCTCATCTTTGATGACATAGTGAGCGAACAGCTCTGAAAGTCATGCGGAGCGACATCCTTCGCAATGATAGGAAAGCTTAAGTGACCCACACAACTGCATGCCACCTTCTTTTATGAATGTTGAGATATTTGAGGGCAGCAAACCATACTGATATGTTGTGAACTATAGTTATTCTTTCTATACCTGCAGGTCCGCGTGACGGCTGGCAGGAAGTGAAGGAGATGGCCGAACAAATGGCTGTTGCTGTGGGCGCCGAAGGTCCAGCCTCTCCTGTGCAGGACATCTTGGCTCGGTCCAGGCCTGGTGGCAGGCAAGTGCGTCCCATCATCAACGTGCCTGTTGGGAGAGACTCAGTGGACATCCAGCGCATCAGGAACCTCAATAGGCCAGCAAGTCGTCCTGCAAATACCACAGAGGTGAACATGACCCTCAGCGGCGTGCGGCGCAAGGTGGAGGCGGATCGGAAGAAGCTGTCCAGCAAAGCCCTGCGTTTGTGGTCACCTGGTGAAGTGCCACTTCGGGTGCTGCTCGTCACCACCTGGCGCTCGGGATCCACTTTTCTCGGACAGGTGCTGGCTCACCACCCCGCCGTGTTCAACCACTACGAGCCCTTTAGTCCTCTCGGTGTACGGCAGGTCCGCTCCGGCAGGGAAGCTTTCCAGTCCCAGCAGTTGCTGCATCGACTCATGGACTGTCAGTACACGGGCCAGGATGAATACCTCAATTACACGCGCTCACACGCCGAGGACATGCTGGGCCACAATAAGGGAATATGGGATCCCTGCCGTCAAGGACCTAACTTCAACGCGTGCTTCAACGCTTCCTTCCTCTCTCAGGCATGTCAGATGTTCCCCATCCAGCTGGTGAAGACAGTGAGGCTCCGACTCAATCTGACACAGCTCTTCCTTAACGACGAGAGGATGAACGTGAAGGTTGTATTCTTGGTGCGTGATCCCCGCGCTACAATGAGCTCCCGCTACACCTCCGTCTCCTGGTGCAATGATAACCCTGACTGCTCTTCGCCTGAGGTTCTCTGTTCTGACTTACAGGGAGACTTGAAGGTGGCCACGGCTCTGGGTCAACTTTACCCTCAGAGATTTAAAATGCTCAAATACGAGGACCTGGCGATGGACCCCCAGAGTGTGATAAAGAACCTCATGGACTTCCTTGGAATGGAGTACTCCGTTGAAACTGCCCAGTTTGTGAAGGAGAACACTGAACAGGACGTGAACAGTCCCTGGAGCATCAAGCGCAAGTCGTCGGATCGCGTCAACCTGTGGAAGAAGCAGCTGCCCCTTCAGGAGATCCACACCATTCAGAACGCCTGTGAGTCTGTGCTCAAAACGCTGGAGTACGAGCTGGTGGGCCAGTGAGGAGAGGGAGCCACATCTCTTTCTTCCTCCACCGGGAAAATCTCTGATGATGTAGAATAGACTTTCCCAGTTAGTTTTCTTCAGTGTCCTCGTCGCGGAGAGGAATATTGCCAGGAAGGGATGCTCCTCATCCCAGTCTTCTCAGGACCAGCCGCGGCCGCACTCTAAGGGAACCCTTCACGGGGTACATTGAATCACACTTTCTTGAGAAACACACAGAAATATGCATGGACATTAAATAAACCATGCACAATAAGAATAATGAGTGTCACATATGTTTGTATTATGTTAACTATGTATTTTTGCATGTACATTTTCCTTTGTGCGGGACTTTCAGTACTATGCACAGGTTTCCGTCCATGGGGCTCTGGACACTGACCTTCACAGGGGACGCTCCTCAGGCGGTTATATTCTCAATTTTAGCAATGGGACTCTCTTCATTAACCACAGACGAGAATGTGCGTCTGTGCCGGGCTCTCAGCGGGTCATTCCGGCCACGAAGGGAGATTTTAAGGCTGGACAAGCCTCCCTCTTCATCACCCACTTCGTCGACCAATGAGTGAATAGATTCTTTTGTTGCGCTTTATTTTTTTTACTTTCAGCTGCCGACTCATGAACATTAAATAATGCTGCTCCTAAACCAATGATTTTTCCCACTGAGCTGCAGGACACACACACACAGAACACTCCCTCTTCATCAAGAATGCTCCACTCACACAAAAAGATTCATGTACTAATTCTGAGTCGTAGTTACGTAGTTTAGGTCTAGAATGAGAGAAGAGTGTTTATAGCTTTGAGAAGACGACTTTCTTTCGTTGACTCAAGCAGACTGTCTCTTCTGATACAACTCCCCAGGAGTAGAATGTCGAAATGATGAATGAATGAATATTTGAAGCTTCCAGTGATAGCTAAGTACAGGTGTATGTTTTGTCACGTATAATAATTATTAAACACAGGAGAGTTGATAATCTTGTTGCCTTAAACGCGACACAAGTTTAAAGAAAGGATGAAGAACTCGAGAAGAAAAACATTGATAGATTTGGTTTCTTCTATCCCTTCTTACAAGTTTGTGTCTCGCCAGCATGCAGCAACGTTCAAATGTGTGTACTAGATCTTATTATCATTGTTGATTTGTTTTCCCTCTCACCTCCACCCATCATTTCTGTCTATTTTTTTCTGCTCATCATAATTATCATCATGTATGAATGTATGTAGATGTATATTTGTTTGATGTTCTTTTATATTTCCCTGTTTTAGTTTTTGTCCATGTACTTTACGTGTGTGTGTGTGTGTGTGTGTGTGTGTGTGTGTGTGTGTGTAGATGTGCACATTTGCATACTAGTACTACATACACATTGGTTTTTAGGTACATGCGTGATTTCTAGGCACCATGTTGTGTATGTATGAATGTAGGCATTTTTGTTAGAATGTTTGTACTTATGTACTTATGTATACATCTGTCTGTTTGGCTATACTAAATATAGCCCACAGTGCTCTTAACCGTCATAATTGATCGTAACATTGTAAACACCCACTGGTCTGCTCTACGAAGCTTCTCAAAGCATCACGAAGCTTCATAATGAATGCACTGACTAACAAACCAAGAGTCACGTTCTCAAACACGGACGCCACACAATGAGAAGGTTACACTCATCCAATCAGTTAAGGTGACAAGGTGAATATGATGAGAGAAAGTTTAAGAGACGTAATTACCATGTCTACAGAGAGAGAGAGAGAGAGAGAGAGAGAGAGAGAGAGAGAGAGAGAGAGAGAGAGAGAGAGAGAGAGAGAGAGACGAGAGAGAGAGAGAGAGAGAGAGAGAGAGAGAGAGAGAGAGAGAGAGAGAGAGAGAGGAGCAGACAGACCAATGGATATTTTCTTTGTGTTCATTAGTGCCTTTATCTTTGATAGTAAAGTTATTTATTATTGTGACTTGTACTTTTTACCATTTTATTATGATTATAATTATGATTATAATTATTATTATTATTATTATTATTATTATTATTATTATTATTATTATTATTATTATTATTATTAACATTATCATTATTATTTTTCATTACTATTTTATCATTATCTTACTTTTTATTATCATTACTACTACTACTCTCATCACCATTACCATGTATCTGTATCATTAGATAAGCCCGCAGGTAATGTATTATAAGTAGGCAGAATAGTTACATGTAATTAGCCAATTTCTCATGACCTTGTAATATAAACATAATTATAATAATAAAAAAAGAGTGAAAATTCGATAGATTCCCTAAAACCTTCCAGAGAGAGAGAGAGAGAGAGAGAGAGAGAGAGAGAGAGAGAGAGAGAGAGAGAGAGAGAGAGAGAGAGAGAGAGAGAGAGAGAGAGAGAGAGAGAGAGAGAGAGAGAGACTAAACTCATTTCGGCCGCCCTACAAAAACTTACAGTAAAGAAAAATATATGAGAAAATCAGGAGAGAAAACAACAGGAAGGAGCAAAAAAAAAGAAAAAAAAAAGGATGAGGAAGACAGGGTGAAAAAAAAGAGGAGGAGGAAGAGAAGGAGAAGGAGAAGACGACAAAGAAGGAGGAGGAGGAGGAGAAGGAGAAAATAAGGCCGGAAGATGAGCTTGAGAATGAACACACACGCTCCGGTACACTTGTCTTAGAGCTGAGGTGCGTAATTAAGAGACTGCAAAGGAAATGGGGTAAAAAAAGTGTAACATAAGTTGGCAGCTGTAATTCATAACACACACACTCTCTCTCTCTCTCTCTCTCTCTCTCTCTCTCTCTCTCTCTCTCTCTCTCTCTCTCTCTCTCTCTTTCTTCGCGCTAAAAATACAAAATGAAAATGAACTGCGTCCTAAAAAATTGAATATTTATCTTTTTAAAGACGGGAACGGCGGAGAAGCTGAAAGTGAGGAGAGATAGAAGAGGGAAAAGATAAGTGGACTTGAGAGAGAGAGAGAGAGAGAGAGAGAGAGAGAGAGAGAGAGAGAGAGAGAGAGAGAGAGAGAGAGAGAGAGAGAGAGAGAGAGAGAGAGCGAGAATAGAGGAGA
>CM035205.1:30421795-30433064 GCA_020233015.1 Callinectes sapidus | reverse complement strand
AGAGAGAGAGAGAGAGAGAGAGAGAGAGAGAGAGAGAGAGAGAGAGAGAGAGAGAGAGAGAGAGCACATGCGCACACACACTCACACTCTTAGATAACATAGACCGCTGAACTAACTCGTAAGGAAAGGCAACTCGCACATATTTGTAAGTTATCTACTATGCAGGCTATGTCTATGCTCACGGCCTCGGAAAATGAAGGTAGGCGCTCCACTCAATATTCCTAGTATGTGTGAAAAAATATATAGGATAATGCCTCGTTACTTGTTATAACGTGTTTTATGATCATGTTGCCTTTCTTCCCGTTTTCTTTTTCGTTGTGGTGGCTTGAACGAGGTTATCACGGGGAGAAAAGTAAGTATCCCAGGTGATTGCGCGTTAAGGAATTTTTGTTTTCATATTTTTTGTACTTTATCGCTAAATTTCAATGTTATGTAGTAATGGTGGTGGTCGTGGTGGTAGTGGTTGATATTGTGGTGAATTATTGGTAGTAGTAGTGATAGTAGCAGTAGCAGTTGTAAAAATAGATTTTGTACACAATAACAGTACCACCAATAGCATCATCATCGTCATCATCATCATCATATCTATCACTATCATCATCATCAACAGCAGCAGCAAGTAGGAAGTAGGTGCAGGGAGGAACACTGCTTACATCACCTCACCATGGAGCGGCAGGCAATGCAATCACTTTCTAATCACCGAGGATCCTCACCTGACCTTGGCCGTGGCATTGTCTCTGAACTGACGCTAAGTCTCATCACGAAGCAATCTTGCATCACCCGAGTATTTATAGCATTGTTTTCTTCCTCAGGCACGCTACCAGCCACACACACACACACACACACACGAGGGAGCTCACAGTCTCCACCCAGTCGTTAATCTTCCGTTTTCTACCTTCCAGCGTGTCCTCTCCACCCAGACACGCCCAGAGGAGAATATAGAGATGCTGCCTCAGAAAGTAAAAATCGTGTGTTGCATCCCATCCTGGTGGCTGTTGTGGCGGTGGTGGTGGTGGTGGTGGTGGTGGAGATGGTTCTTCTCTACCCTCCACAGCATTACTACTAACCTCCTAATCATCATCAGGAAAATAGTCTTGTCTGCACACTTAATGGAAAATGGAGAGACAAGGAGAACCAGAGTGAAGTGGACCATGCATTTCCTCTTCACCTCACCTCGCTCACCTGTGCCACCGCCTTCCGCTTCTATAAGGTAATGTACACCATATTTATTATCGCAATGCCTGTCCTTGTTTTTTTTTTTTTTCACCTCACACCTCCTCATCCTCTCCGTGTTTTGCATACTGTATCACCACCACCTGAACCTCGTTACAATTAAGCTTGTTACAGTGTATTATCACGCACGTATTTTGAAGAGATTAAAACATTGCTTCTCTCTACCTCCCTCCTTCCTTCCATGCCTGCCTACCTCCCACTCCCATCCCAGCTCTAGACCACCACAATATCCACGAACAACACAACGTGAATTAGACATTAACTCTGCCCATTTGAGGCTTAGTAGGTCTTCCCTATATTCCCCTCCCGCTGGTCTGCTTATTGGTCGACGCTCAGGTAATAGTCTTGGCTTTAGTGCCGCTGATTAGGAGCCAGGAAACTGTATCCTGCCGTGGGAGTAATCAACGATGAGTTATTATCGCACGTAAAAGGAGGGAAGCTGGGGACTACTACATGTGAAGGTGGGATGGTGGTGGTGGTGGTGGTGGTGGCAGTGGAGGGGGTAGAAGGTTCGTGTCCGAGGATCCTGACCAGATTATTCACTCTGGTGTGCAGTATATTTCTATTTGGAGAACATTTCGGTGTCCACTTTACTTTTATTAGTGTACATATTTCTTTTTCTGCTGGAGGAGTAACCCTTCTGTTTTACTAATACTTGTTGCTTTCGAAATCATATCTATCTATAAAAATCTGGTATCTGAACCAAAAAACACTTCCGTTTCGTATTAATATCTGCTTCTAATGAAGTTGTATATAATGATTACAATAGTGATAACAAACATAGATCAGATAAGAAATGTAAATAATTTTTCATACAGTTTAGCATCACTATTAGCGTACCAAGAAACCTTAATTTTGCTGATGAACCCAGAGAATATATTCCCATTGCTTTAGATGTTCCAAGTTATGTGTAGCATTGATACTACTTTCTTACAAGCATATCTATACACAGCAACAACAGCAATCACACAGATGAACCTTCCCTCCTATGTATGCACTTTGAGAGAGGCTGTGCATAGATGATTCAAGGGATATATAAAGTTTATACTACATTTTTATAAACATTCACACAACACTTTGGTGAACGTATAGAGAAGCCTCGCCACGAACACATGCAGCGGCCCACATGATGTTGATGGTGTAGCGTTGATATGGGCTATAAAGAGAAGGAAGGTTTTTTTTTCCTTTCAACACAAAACAGGACGTTGTTATTCTGCTTTTTTTCGGTATCAGACAATTTACATCACGCTTTTCAATCTGTGTCGTTTTTTTTTTTCATTTTATCTTTTTTATATTTGCCAGTTGATAGCATAATGTATCTGTATTGACGCCCTCATATGTTCAGAGTCTTTTTTATTGTCTCTTTTTTTTTCCTGCGTGACATAAATCCCGGTTATGCACGCGCGATTTATGTTGGCTTCCTCTGTTAAAAAGTGCTTTCTTTCGTAAACTGTGTCTATGTTTCCCCGATTTGTTTTTGACTCTGCATATTTCATCGTCACTCTTTTTAATCTTCTTTAATTGATAGCTCTCTCTCTCTCTCTCTCTCTCTCTCTCTCTCTCTCTCTCTCTCTCTCTCTCTCTCTCTCTCTCTCTCTCTCCCTCGCTCTCTCTCTCTCTCTCTCTCTCTCTCTCTCTCTCTCTCTCTCTCTCTCTCTCTCTCTCTCTCTCTCTCTCTCTCTCTCTCTCTCTCTCGCTGTGAATTGTATTTCATCCGATTTCATTCCATTACAAAACACGCTTGATGTAATATGAGCCTTCAAAGATTTACGCACGCACACACACACACACACACACACACACACACACACACACAGCGGTAACAAAGGAGTGTAGATTCTCAAGTTACATAAAGAGAAGAGAAGAGAATCGTATCTTGTAAGCTGGATTGTCTTTCTCTCTCTCCTTTGTTTACAGTTCTACTTCTTGACGTAAGTTCTTTTGTTTGTAAATGTTAGAAAAATCAGCTAAGAGAGAGAGAGAGAGAGAGAGAGAGAGAGAGAGAGAGAGAGAGAGAGAGAGAGAGAGAGAGAGAGAGAGAGAGAGAGAGAGAGAGAACATAGTGTAGAACCAGTCACAAGTTTAGACATGCATCTGAAGTGGGATGTATGCTAACTGGAGTAAGAGCAGTGGATTGTGGGCGAGAAGCAAACCACGGCAGCAATGATTTGAAGTGGCTGGCGAGGGCTCTTGTGGTTCTAAGTGCAAGACAAGAGCAGGGAGGAGAGAAGGAAGGCATGGGAAGACGAAAGAAAGGAGTAAAGGGAGACGGAATGGAAAATAGGACGGAATATCGAATACAATATAAGGAAAGGAAAGGTTGAAGGAAAAAATAATGGGTAGGAGAAAAATTAGATTATGGAAGTTTCAGAGAGAGAGAGAGAGAGAGAGAGAGAGAGAGAGAGAGAGAGAGAGAGAGAGAGAGAGAGAGAGAGAGAGAGAGAGAGAGAGAGAGAGAGAGAGAGAGAGAGAGAGAGAGAGAGCGGTAAGACAGCAGGACGGGGAAGAGAGAAATGTGGTGTGCAAACAGAAAGAATGTTGGACGCCTTGCAGTTTGGAGAGTAAATTTGTCCTGGTTTTATTTATCTTACCCAAGTTCCTGCGTCTTTTTTTTCATTATTCAACACACACACACACACGCACACGCACACACACACACACACACACACACACACACACACACACACACACACACACACACACACACACACGCAAACATCGTTATAAATACACACGAAAGGAAAAAGAACCAAAAACTTCCTTTGCTGGAAAAAAAAAAGTTAAAAATCATCACGACTTTATTTGTTTTAAAAATTTTCCCACCGATGACAAATGATGGTCCCTATTTTTTTTTCAATCCTTTTTTTATTTTGTTGGATAATTAAATATGTGAACGTTCTTCTGGGATTTTCTTCCTTTGTCTTGTTGCTGTTCACTTTGAAGGTCTCCGTCTGGATTTTAGTAAAGGTTTTCAATTCTCGTCAAGACTTCTGTGTATTTTTTTATATGAGAATGAATCGTTACAGACTTTACGTTTTCTTAATATCGATTACCAGAACAGTGTATTATTTAGACGTCCAAATTCACAGTTTTGTAGAAATTTTTCCTGTAAGAGGATTGAACGGCGAGGGGCAGAAATGGACAAACGCTGTGACTTGTGTATATAGATTGACAGACTTGAGAGAGTAAGACACATGTTAGGGGAGAGAATACTTGAAAGTCGTCTGGGCTTTTAGCGAGCTGGATCAAAAGAGTCGAAGAAATATAATCCTGTAGCTTTCTGTTTTTTTTTCTTAAATATTTGCGCTGTATTGTCAATTTTTTCCCACAAATTATCATGATTTGAAGAGCCATTGTTTTGAATATCTTTTGTGTTACTTTTCATTTTCTTTTATTCTATTTCTGCTGTGTTGACATGATGCTATGTTTTTGTTACATCTTTTTTTTTTCATTCCAGCGCCGAATGTCATCAGAAAAAATCCAAGGGTTTTGATTATGGACTGTGAAAATGTGTGTTTTTTTCTTTACATTGTCCTCTTTATCAGAAATCTTTATCTGTGTGTGTGTGTGTGTGTGTGTGTGTGTGTGTGTGTGTGTGTGGGTGTGTGTGTGGGTGTGTGTGTGTGGGTGGGTGGTTGGGGGGGGGTGGCGGGTGGTTGGGTGTTGGGTGTGTGTTCCAGCATGTTCGGGCTACTGTCAGGCATCTCCCAAGGCCCCTTCGTGAATCATCCATCTCGCCCACCATGTTTCTTTATGCGAGTCTTATGCTTCTCACGTCTGGCCTTTTCCCTTCGGACAACACCGCAACTCCCAGTCGATTTGCAGCTTCCCTTCCCTCCGTGGCCTGGAATATCTCTTTCCCTCCTTCATATGCTGTCTGTCTGTGCTCTCGACATCTGCCTTCTTTCATCGATGCCCAATGCTGACTTACCTATGTGTCTATTGGAGGTTGTGTCTTTCTAGTTGGATTCTTACGTGCATCTCAATTAAACAAGGGAAGCAATACTGGCTTATCTCTGGGTTTTGTGTAGCTATACTATCTGCCCTCCTCCCCCCCCCCACCCTCTCTCTTTCTCTCTCCACTTGTCCATCTCTAGGCCCTCAAGTCTATCTCAAGTGACATGCAAAAATGTGTCCTCCTGCCCCTTTCCTTGACGTGGCTTCTTGAGAGGGAACATGCGTGGCCAGATCTACATTCCTGTCAAGTATCTTTCCTTACCTAATGACGCGGTGACTCTTTACTTGCCGGAGATGCATTTATAGATCTTGGAACGCTGTGAAGTTTGATATTTGTGATGCTATACGTGGCTGGATGAGATAGATAGAGGACGATATCAATGAAGAAGTGGAAGGAGATTATACTGGGAATCTTGAGAAAGAGGAAGTGAGGTTTGGCTATCGGATTTGCAAGGACAGACTGAAGGGAAAATATCTTCCCCTTGACGAGGGAGAAGTCAAACGGGGATTAGTGGAAGGTGGAGAGGATAGGAAAAGGGGACTGGTATGGCCAATTGGATTTTTACCGAGCGCATATATCTGTAACGAAGACCTGCAGGCTGAGACCAGAACGAGTGGACGTTAGGGTGGAGAAAATATTGAAAAATAAGTCTTTTCGTTAGTCAGATGATTGAAACGTTCGATTTTTTTTTCTATTAGAACGTTTCAATCAACAACGTCTTGTAATGAGGTCTGTCATCACAAGGCTCAGTGATAAGACGAAGCAATCAAGGCAGTACTCATCCATTGGTGATACTACTCCATCATCGACCACTGGGGTTTCGTTTGCCGACTCTCATATCTACTTGGTGAGCAACCCTTCCTTACTTGCCAATATTACAAGGAATCCTACGAGTTTTTAAGTCCTCTTTCATTCGAAATTCGTATCTGAATATCGAAGTGATATTGAAATTCCTGAGTATTTATTGACCCAATCTCACATATGTGATTTCTTTCATTACTTGTAGATATGTAATGCTTTTTAAATATGTAGCGCTTTGCATGCCATTTTTTTTCTCAAACTACGTAGAAATCTGAAAAATATTGTATCCTTGGAAATCTTCAAGCTTCAGTATTTTATTAACAATTTATATTTGATTATTAAACTTTATATATATATATATATATATATATATATATATATATATATATATATATATAGTATATATATATATATATATATATATATATATATATATATATATATATATATATATATATATATATATATATATATATATATATTCTCTGATATATAAAGGGATAAATCCGTTGTAGAATCGAATAAATGAAACTTACAAACTATGGGATCGCATGTTCAATCCATATTTAACACTCAACACATAATAATGTACTTCCAACTTCATTTCTCAAGCGGCGAGCCACCTGCGTCCCAAATCTCATCTTCTAACCTCTGAGTCGCATCGCCTGCCTTCCTAACGCGATCCTCGGACAGCAAATCTTATCGCCCTCCCAGACCAGCGTGAGCACCGGCCGTCCCTTGACCATATCACAGGCCACAATAACCAGACGGGGCAGAGGTAACCTAATCATCGCCCAGCTCGCTACCTCTAAGTGGTTATTTCACGACTCATGGCCTGGAAAGAGGAGGAGGAGGAGGAGGAGGAGGAGGGGGAGGAGCAGGAGCAGGAGGAGGAGCAATAGGAGGAGAAAATGTGTCGAGGGAAAAAGAGGAAATTAGATCGTCGTGATGAAAAAGAATGCTCTAAGTTGGGAAAGAGATTAACCAATGGTACTCTTTGTAAAGGAAGAAGGGGAGGAGGAGGGGGGGGGGAGAAAAAGAGACAGAGAAGATACGATAGAGGAAATTTAGAATAACATGAAATTGTGGTATGAAATGATCAAATAAAAATTAATATTATAGTATGTATGAAAAATATTAGTATAATGTGTTGGAATGATGACGAAAAATACATACTGAGAGGGATTATGGATAAATACGCACGCACGCACACACACACACACACACACACACACACACACACACACACACACACTGCTGGCGGTATTATGTAAGGATAATGAGATGGTTACATCCCCCCCAAAATTTACATAATTTCCACTCAAATTGTTCTCATCTTACGTCTACCCAGTCACCTTTCCCGGTTTTCCCCTTCCTCTTCCTCTACTCACCTTACATCCTCTTATTTCTGACCACTCTTCCCAATATGTTATCCCTGCCACATAATATTCCTTCATTAGTATGTTAGGCTCAGTGCTTACTCATAATGTTTTTTAGTTTTCTAGTATGTCTCTTTTCCTGTTTGTCCACCTTCCATGCTTTCTTCCCTCACTCTACAAGTATATCACATCCTTCCTAAAAATGCGTTCTTCTGTATATTTGTTTTACTTAACTATTAACATATTGAACGGTAGAAGTGGGGGCTATTTTTCATGTATTAAGTGAAAACTGCTTTTAGTTTGACATTTTAGTATTGGCTTCCATCTTTTTGGTGGTTCACTCCTCGTCGTTGCGCTCTTTAAAATTCAAATTCCTGCAGGAGGTCGCGGTCTTGGCTGCAAACTGTCCCACCCGCAGTGTACGTCCCGCGGGCCTCGCTAATTATTGCACGTCGGGAAGAGTTCGGCCGCATATTTCTTAAGCCAACATAGGTGAACTAAGCTGCTTAATTAACGCCTCGCATGTAAACGTGTGTGCTTACTTAACATGTACGTAGTAGATACGCACACCTGCAAACACACACACACACACACACACACACACAGAGAGCGAGAGAGAGAGAGAGAGAGAGCGAGAGAGAGAGAGAGAGAGAGAGAGAGAGAGAGAGAGAGAGAGAGAGAGAGAGAGAGAGAGAGAGAGAGAGAGAGAGAGAGAGAGAGAGAGAGAGAGAGAGAAGGAAAAGGTCAAATTTGTTTGAGTTTTTCGATTACAATTGTGCATAATGTAGATGAATGATATAAACATACGCATCCATCAAAAATGTTCATAAAAACGATTGTTGAACACTGAGATTGGATAAGTGATAGATGTTACATTTGAATTTTTGAATTGCATCTCTCGCTCTCTCTCTCTCTCTCTCTCTCTCTCTCTCTCTCTCTCTCTCTCTCTCTCTCTCTCTCTCTCTCTCTCTCTCTCTCTCTCTCTCTCTCGTCTCTCTCTCTCTCTCTCTCTCTCTCTCTCTCTCTCTCTCTCTCTCTCTCTCTCTCTCTCTCTCTCTCGTGTGTGTATGTGTGTGTGTGTGTGTGTGTCTTCTACTACTGGTGGTGTCACATTGCCCTCATCATCATGTGTACCTGTCAGATCACGTGACTTATAATAAGCCCATTAGTGTACCAGTGTGACAATGAATAGCTTTCTTTCCCTGCCATCCAGTGATCGCTTATAAATACATCACGTCCCAGTGGAGTGATTTACCGCTGGACACCTCCATTAATTAGTTTCAGTAGCGGTATATTTTATCAGGTAAATACCGTATTACCTGCGCCAGTGATGAGGTGGATCGTCACGCATAGGTAATTTGGATTCTTTTTTTGGTTCTTTACACTAATCCACCTCATGTATATGTTAATGATATCTCGCGGTAATTAATCAACCGACTCACAACCAGAAATGGCATGTAATTGACTGAGTACCCTCGTTCGGTGCTGTTTTGTTCCACCCTAGTCTGTCACGCCTTCTCTGTCCCTCCCTGTCACCCTCCACCACCGTGCCCTGAGTGAGGTGTGTGCAGGGAGGTGGTGTAAATGTCTGTATTTTTGTATGTATATATGCATGTATGTCGGGCACCATTGTGATACGTGTGTTTGTTCTGACCTCCGGCTTTACTTTCATGTGGCTTGGTCGTTTCTCTTCTAGCTTTTCTCTAGTGCATATATATTTGCTTTAACCTGAATGGAAAATGGCTAAATGCTAGGTGAGACTTAAAAGGGAAACTCGTGTGTGTGTGTGTGTGTGTGTGTGTGTGTGTGTGTGTGTGTGTTTCTGTGTGAATGAATGAAAACTCGGGTGGGCGGAAAGTACACACACACACACACAAACACACACACACACACACACACACAAGGGTTGCTATTGGTAAAAGGTTCAATAGTATCGCTTCACACTCAGTTAGCGTGACACTTCTAATAGATATCCCGTTAGGCAAATACATTCCACCGCAGCTAAATGTCTGAGCGCGTGCAAGCTGAGGAAGGAAAGAAAGTGTACCATTTTTTTTTAATCTATCTTTTATACTGACTCGGAAAATTTATATACTGAATATTTTTTGTGTGTGTTTTACCGATTGAGAGAGTAAAAAAAATGTACCTTAGGCATGACTTCATTTTTTTATCTACCTGATATTGACCAGCAAAACATTTCTTGGATGATTCAGTTATAGTGTTCTTTAATGTTTTGTATACTTGAAAAATTGTACTTGGAAGCTTGTGTACGACAAAAAGCATAGTTCTCTGTTACGGAACCTTGTTATATTGACTCGGGAAACACGTTAAAGTGGTTCCCAGAAACTGTATGCGTCCTCTGAGCCTCAAAACTCAAGGTGAAGGGTTATTCTCTCTCCCTGCCAGTCAACATCAAAGACTTGAGGCAACCAAGGATGAGAAACAAAAGATACGTAAAGGAAAGTATGAAGAAACCAACAGAGGAATGGAGGACTATCTATTTTACCTAAGGATAGAAAGAGTAAAAATATAGGACATGGAGAAGAATTAAGGATAAAAGGCCGGTTCTAAATTTTATTAAATGGAAAAAAGAATACGGAAGAAAAATATTAAGCATATGTAATAAAGATATGAGAACAAAGGAAATGAGATATATGTATGATGGGAGAAACGAACAGAAGCATATAATTACATAATATAAAGAAAATGCAAGAGGAAGAAAGGAACTGCAAAAAATCAATAAAAATCTTAGGAAAAAAACAAGAATATACTGAGATAAGGAAAGGCAAACTATTCACACCCGAGGCTGTGTGTTGTCTCTAAGGGGAACGAATGTCGCCTCTCTTATAACTTTCCCAGTGCGTCGAAACATCAGGAACAAGACACTATATATAGAAAAAATGAAACTCACAGGTTATCAGTATATGTTTGCTCGGAGAAAACGTTCCACTCTCCTTCCCTCCTTCCCTCCTTCCACCTCCCCCAGGAAATGTCGAGGAAAGGGGAGGAGGAGGAGGGAGCCGCCGCCACCATCACCACCACCACCACCTCTTTCTCGACCTTCTCTCGACTTTCACCTCTGTCTACTTCGCAGTACCACCTCTCGCTGCTGATTCAGTGTTCATTTATACATCAATGTGAAGATGAGAGTTTCACTGTCGTTTGTTACTGTATTAGTTGTCTTCTGTACTCTCAGAGAGAGAGAGAGAGAGAGAGAGAGAGAGAGAGAGAGAGAGAGAGAGAGAGAGAGAGAGAGAGAGAGAGAGAGAGAGAGAGAGAGAGAGAGAGAGAGAGAGAGAGAGAGAAAGAGAGAGAGAGAGACCGATGTACCTTAGCGTGTTATGTTATGTTTTGACGAAAAAAGTACATTGAAAAAGAGAGAATAAAAAATCTTTAACGATACAGTGATATTAGTATTGTTAAGACCCTGTCGATACCCACTGTTTTGGTTGCTTGTTCTGTGTGAGTGGTGATGCATTGCGACGATTTACATAGCGGTGGGTAGCGCAGAGGTTTATGCTGTGCTAATCCTGTTGCATTGTTGTATTAGCGGCAAATGTGTTAGTGTTTGTGATGGATGGATGGTTAGGTGGGTTGGGATTAGGAGGAGGAGGAGGAGGAGGAAGAGAAGAAGGAGGAGGAGAAGGAAGAGAAGGAGGAAGAGAAAGAGGATGAGGAGAAGGAGGAGGAGGAGGAGGAGGAGGAGGAGGAGACTAAAGCTAGAGGGAAGAATAATGGAGCTCTTGCATTCATTGAAACACACACACACACACACACACACACACACACACACACACACACACACACACACACACACACACACACACACACACACACAGAAAGGAAATAATTGAGGTGGTAGGCATCTAACGTGTGTGTGTGTGTGTGTGTGTGTGTG